>VUQH01070463.1:0-37969 GCA_015106775.1 Etroplus canarensis | reverse complement strand
TGCCTGGTGTGATAGACCCCAGCCTCTGTGGATCTTGTGCTCAGAGCTTGTTCCTGTGCTGCCATGATTAGTGCCTCTGTGCTGTCTTTCAGTCCAGCTTTGTCCAGACACTGGTAGGACTTCTGGATGTCAGCCACTTCCTCTATCTGCCGGTGGTACATACCGTGCAGGGGCCTGTCCTTCGTTGATGATTCCTCCTCTTCCCCCTCTTTCTTGGGTTTCTGCTGCCTGAGGTATTCACTGAGCACGCAGTTGGTTGGGGCCATCTTCCTGATGTATTCATGGAGATATATATATATATATATATATATATATATAGATATAGATATAGATATAGATATATAGATATATATATAGATATAGATATAGATATATATATAGATATATATATAGATATATATATATATATATGAAAATGGGAAATAAGTGCAACACTTCATTGAAACGTACAAACATAAATGGAAATACATTATAAAAGGCAAAAACAGAGTTTGTTAAATTCTAAAAAGCTTGAAAGTCAGTATTTGACCACCTATATTCCTCTATACAGGCTGAACTCCCTTATGGCCCTGTCACACCCTGACAATTTAACAAGCGTATGCTAACGTATCCAAATTCCTCTAAAACGCTAGCATACGCAGAACAATGATGTTATATGGACATATACATAACATATTGCTAACATATATAGAACACAATACCAACGAATGCTAGCATACTGCAGGCATTCACAACTTGAAGCTCATTTTTACCACTCCCCTTAAACACACCACATACACAATTATTTGGCAGCTATGTGTTAGAAACACATTCAGTACAACTAGATCATGTCAAATACATCTACAAACATCAATATGTGTTAGAGGTAAGTTCAATATATGTTACACATAGGTTAAAAACACGCTACTCATAGGTTATTATTATGTTTTGGGTACACTAGACAATATGTTGGCATATTTCAACCTGTGAGTAACGTGTGTCAACGATCGCATAATGTACCTGCAACATATGGCACGAGTATGCGGGATGTATGAGCCATACGCTGGCATACGTTGAAAATTTTGTGCATGCTCAAAATTATCCAGCGACCTCGCTGTACAACGATGTATACCAACGTGCTTCACGCCGCCAGCATATTTGCAGATTTTTTTCATACATCTGCATACGCTTGTTAAATCATCAAGGTGTGACAAGGGCTTCAGGCAAGTTTTCCTGCCTTCAGGGATAGTTCTCAAGGCTTCTTGAAGGACATTCCAAAGCTCTTCTTTAGATGTTGGCTGCCTTTTGTTCTATTCTCTGTCAAGATGGTCCAACGCTACTTCAGTAATGTTCAGGTCCAAGTTCTGGGGAGGTCCACCTATAACTGATGGAGTTCCATTTATTGTTTCTCTATGCGTCCACAAATTGCAGTTTCTTGCAGATTGCTGCACCTCTGCCCATCTTTATATCTAAGAGATTCTGCCTCTCTAAGTTGATCTTTTTATACCCAGTTATGGTACTGGCCTGTTGCCAGTTAACTATATTAGTTGTGCAACTCTAAATTTAAAAAAGATTGGGACGCTGTGTAAAATAGTGGGGACCAAATAGTAAATAAATTTAGGACAAGAGAAACAAAAAGCTGGAAAAGTAAGTGGTATTAAAAATGAAAAGCTGGAGGAACATGTTGCAAATAAGTGTTACTTATTCAGAGATTCAAACTATTGTATAATGTATTTAGTTGACAGCATGTTGTGTTTTTGCCATTTTGAGATTTTATACAAAGTTTTGCAGTTAAGTGAGAAATTAGGGCATGTTAAGCTAGCAAATGACCTATTACTTAAAAAAATAATTGAAGTAATTTCTCCCCTGGGGATTAATAAAATATTCTGATTCTGATTCTGATATTGTATCATGTTTGAGTGGTAAGTGCTCTTAAAAAGAAAGAGCTAAGTCATTCATTCAGCTTGTTTAAAAAAAATTCATAATTTTATTAAATAAATGTACTCTATAAATATTACACTGACAGCAGCAGAACATAATAAATACACTAACGGGCTTCATAGCCTGCAGGTCAACTGTGGTTCCTGATTTATTTTCATGAATAAAAACATCCTTCCACTAATTTTTTTTCCCCTGTGTTTGTATATATAGATATTTTGCACATGCGTAGAATAAATCAGGCATTGATTTGCATGTCTAATACTTACTCTGGTCAACAACCTAGTTAATGAATGTAGTAATACAGCTTAAAATAATGGTCATATCACATATTAGTCTAGATAATGTCAAATATGTGCATGAGGAAATAACTGTGCAACTCAGTGTAAAAATTATACTGTAAATATAACCAAATATAAGACAATTAAATAGCACATTAAATGCCACAAAAAATACATAAAAATAGAATATAATGTAAAGTTATTTGAAGTGAAGAAAAGTAAATCTGGTGCATCATGTGCACAGAATTTTGAAAGAATAAATCAGCTGAATCAGTCTTATCTTTCAACACTCACTCTCCATATTTTAGTCAGCAGGGCTATTAAAACTGGGCAATTCACATCAGTCGCAATCAGACTCAGGCATTCAGCTCTATCTATCTTGAAGTGCCTAGCCTAGTTTTTCTTTGTGGACTGAGCAGTTTTGAGCCCAAAGCAATTAGACAAACCCACTAGCCCTGTCAGCGAATGCAATGGGTGTAGTGAATGGAAAAAAAAACCCACTGAGCAGATTTTCTACCTTGGGGTCCCCATTCACCACATCATTTGCTTCTTCTTTTTTCTCTTGTGCAGAAATGACTGAAAGAGTGATTAACTGCTGAAATCCATGGCGTTGGCCTCCCTCACGTACATTCAGGGACACACACACAACACAAAACTCAAATTCATCATTCATGTTTCATATGAGAGGGGGCTGAATGTGACGGGCTGCTATTTGGAGAGCCCAATTTCCATGACAACAGGTCTGAGGATTAGGGTGAAAAACTGTCATGGTAGAGCAATTGTCAGAGCACCTTGAATCAGAGGAGCACTTAAGAGTGAAGGGAAGGAAAGAAGGATGGGGGTGGAAATGGGAGAATTTGGGTCGGCTGGAAGGATCAAGGGAGGAATGAGGGAATGGATAATGATCCTGATGAAGCTCACTTCTCCCCCACGTCTTCACTCACTGTAAGTCACTATGGAAAAGAGGTAAAGCCCTATAATACAAATGTAAATGTATGCAGAGGTATGGTATGAACACAAATACAGAAAGATAAACAATGAGTGAAAAAAAGTGGAATGATGGACATGAGGGGGGGTTATACACTATAAAGCAAATCTTTGTGGCTTAAGGAGCCTAAAATGAAAAGCAACATATATTTCTCTTACACTGGGGTACACTATTCTCAGGCCTCTGTGTCTTTGGTTTCATATACTATTGTTATTTGCTCATTTCCCATGTCCTGATTTTTTCTGTTATAAATGAAAGATGGGGCACACTTTTCATAATTTAGCCTCTGTATGCAAAAAAAAAATCCAAAATGTAAAAAGAAAAAAAAAGCCAGTCTCTTCTTTTCAGGGGTATAAATTAACCGGAGCTGTTTCATGAACAGGTCTTTTCATCATTATTTCTTTTTAAATTGAGCAGGTAAAAGTTCTGATGTTTATCTCAAGCATAGAATTTGCATTTGGAAGTTGTGGCTCTGAATCTACATCATACAGTCAAAGAAGCTCTCGCTGTAAGTGAAACAGGCCATCCTTTAAGTGTGATTTATAGTCCTGTGTGGAATTTCTTGCATTTATCATTGTGCACTGGTGTGTCTGCGTTGCTCTGTCATCGTGAGTGAGCCTGAGCTGATCATGTTGTACATAATTACATTTTTTTAGTGGAAAAAGAGAAGCGTCCAGAATCTAATTGTGTCTAGGTTCACTGGCTGCTTCTTTAGTTGGACCCGCTTGTGCCTTCAGAACTGCCTTAAATCTTTGTAGCATAGATTCAGTGAGATGCTGGAAACATTCAGATTTTGGTCATATTGACATGATAGCATCACACAATTGCTGCAGACTTGTCAGCTGCTCATATCTATGATACAAATCTCCCATTGCACCACATCACAGAGATGCTCTACTGCACTGAGATCTGTGGAGGCCATTTGAGTACAGTGAACTTATCATCATCATGTTTAAGAAACTAGTTTGAGATGATGCGACATGGCACATTGTCCTGCTGGAAGCTGCCATCAGATGATGGGTACATGGGTCATAAAAGGGATGGACATGGTCAGCAACAATGACAGGCTGTGGTATTTAAATAACAAACAAATGCACAGTTGGCGCTGAGGGCCCCAAAATGAGGCAGGGAAATATGCCCCACATCATGACAGGAATGGAGTGGTCTTCTGCTTCAGTGTAGTCTTCTGCTGCTGTAGCCCATGTTTGGCGCATTCAGAGATGCTCTTCTGCATACTTTGGTTGTAACAAGTGGTCATTTGAGTAAATGTGTTAATGTATCTCCCGTCTTCCCCATTGTGATCCTAAGTTTAAACTTAGATGACATAAGTCATCTCGACCATGTCTATATGCCTACAGTAAATACATTAAGGTGCTTCCATGTGATTGGCTGAGTAGATATTTGTGTTAATGATCAGCTGAATAGGTATATAGCTACACCATAGCTTTTTTTGCAGTGCAAGAAATGTTCAGCATCAAATTAAATCTTCAAAAATAAAGATTTATTAGAAGAATAGAAGGAACACTTGAAGGCATCAACAGTTTTGGTATGGTGGTCCATTGCACACATGAACAATGATGCAAAAATCCTGTGAATGCAACCCAGGTGTGTTTGAATGCAAATAAGTGAAATATTCTGCAATGACCAAGTCTCAAATCACACAAAGGGAGCCTAATATTTAGCTGTATTTCACCTAAAGGCAGAAAGACCCAAAATACAAACAAATGAAGACGGCTGCAGTAACAGCCTGTGAAAGCATCACAAAAAGAGTAAAGTCATTATTTAGTGATGCCCATGGGTCTTAGAATTCCGTCAGACAAAGTATGAAAAAAATATATAATTTCAATTTTGTTTGTGTTAATTTTGGCTGGTCCCTTAATATAAGTGACTATGTATAAAAAAAATGTAATTTCTCAGTGGTGCAATATTTCTGTACAGTGGCTTAAATGAAAGGTGAAAGTCTGCACTCTAATTGCATTACAGTTGCTGTTTCATTTTGCATCTATTGTTAAAAAGATAAAACTTCTTAAAGTGCAGCACCAAACATTTCCAGACCTTATTGTAGGTAACAATAAAAGGAAGGATAAAGTGAAGGTAAAAGCAAAGAGATTTTCAAAGAGGGGGGAATTAAGAAGCACTCAAATCATGTAGCACACATGCATAATATTCCATCCATTTTCTTTTGCTTGTCCACTTCAGGGTCGCAGAGGGGCTGGAGCATATCCCAGCTGCCATAGGGTGACCCATCCAAGGTACATCCTGGACAGGTAGAATGTCCATCACAGGGCATGCATAATATTATTATACTTCATTTTAAGTGATGTATTCCTGTATATTGACTTATGTTTCTTATTTTTCTTTTAAAACAAACTGTAATTAACATTGAAAATGAGCAAAAGTCTGCCAATACAGTACACAAAAAAAGAGTTTTGACTTTATTAGATACACCTAGCTAGTACTGGGTTGAACCTCTTTTTGCCTTTAGAACTGCCTTCATTCTTTATGCCATAGATTCAACAATGTCCTGGAAACATTCCTCAAAGATTTTGATCCATATCAATAGGGTTTGTTTGCTGCACATCCATAATGTGAAGCTCCAGCTCCACCACATCCCAAAAGTGCTCTGATGACTTGAGATGTGGTGACTTTGGAGGCCATTTGTATACAGTGAACTCACTGCCATGTTCAAGAAATGGGTTTGAGATTATTTGAGCCTTGTGGGTTATCTCACTGGAAGCAGCCATCAGAAGATGGGTACATGACTGTCATGTAGGAATGGACATGGTCAGCAGCAATACTCAGGTAGGTTTAAACAATGCTCAATTAGGACTTAAAAGGGACCCAAAGTGTGGCAGGAAAATCTCCCCTGCACCATTACACTATGAGCAGCAGCATGAATTGTTAATACAAGGCAGGATGGCTCCATGCTTTGGCTTGGTTGGTTACACCAAATTCAGACCCTACGATCCAAACTACCATCCAGGTGTTTCTCCCAGAGAACCATCACTCTTTGGATATATCTTGTGAAACAGGCCCATCCGGTATATTTCCATCACTGTCCAACATGTTTCCTCTTCACATCTAACTAACCAAAATGACCCTCAAAACAATCACGCATTATACTTTATGGGCTTCCCTCTGTAGCAGAGAAATTTTAAGAGTCTTTTGTTACCAAACATCCAAATAATGTAAAAAAAAAAATAGTAAACTACATCTTAGATTCAAGGGTGATTTTTAATTATCCTAATTTTAATTACTAAATTTTTGTGTGTAAAAGATCAGGAATGGTGTGGTTTGTTTACTTGTGAGAACAAATTAGTGCAACATGCAGCAATGCCACATGTGTACTGAAAGGAATAAATCCAGGCAGGTGGGAGAAGGAAGGAAAACATGTTTCTCTGCCTCAAAGACGACACATGACCATGAAGAATTCTCAGCTGCAAAAGTAATTTTAGGGATGCTTCATGAACCTGAAGGAGACTTGAGGCAGGTTAAAGAAACACCTTGACATTTTAAATTTGTTTCCTTTTCTTCGCCTAATCTTTCTACGACAGAAGGATCACCTCCCACTTTCTTACTCACTTTTCAAAGCACAGCCAGAGAGCATAATCATTTTTGCGTGAGCACATTGCAAGCGGTTTCCTCCAGGGCATTTCGTCAGTCTCTCTTTTTTACAAAGTGTATAACTAGCTTTATATATGTATTTATTTTATTTTTATATTCATAAAAACGGTTCTCTTAACTTTGCTTTAACTGTTGCATGGAATGGATTCTTTCATGACATTCGGCTTGCCTGCAAATTCAGTAGATGAGGAGTTTGTCATTCACAACAGTGTCTTCTGTGACTGTCAGTTTTGTGGCTGGCTGGCTGCAGCCTCTCTCCAATTAGCTATTTCTTGAGAAGATTTTGAAGACAGCAGCAGTTCACGTTCATCTTAAAACATCTGTGTTTTTTAAGTGCATCTTTTTAAGTGTATAGACAGTTTTTAATCCCCTGCCAAGTGAGTGCTAACTGTGTCAGCACATCCTGTAACTTTAACATTAGCGTTAGACCTCTAAAAATGCACATTTCTTACTATGACAGTGAACTAAGGAAAACTTCTTGCCCTCTTGAGTAGTGCATTGACATTTTAGAATACAGTACATTAGTTCATTCTCTGGGAGAAGAAAATTCAGCTGTGCATGAGAAACAATTATTCATTTGTGTAAAGCAGGAAAATTTCAGATGCAGATTTTATGAGTGTGCCGTGCCACTGTTACACATTGGCAATAAGTAAACACATGCATGCACACAAAATGAGTCATCAAATTATGATCACCAGAAGAGAAAGATTCATGATTTTGTTAACAAAGGAATCCCCTCAAGACACCATCCATATAACGCACATCAGCCATTTCATTAGGTGAACTTGTTCAACTGCTAGTTAATGCAAATATCTAATCAGCCAATCATGCAGTATGGCTGAAATACAATGCATTTAGGAATGTAGACATAGTCAAAATAAGCTGCTAAAGTTCAAACTGGGCGTCAGAATGGGGAAGAAAGGAGATTTAGGTGTCTTTGAACGTGGCGTGGTTGTTGCTGTCAGACATGTGCCAACCCACGTGCAGCCTGATATGGATGCTTCATTCTTTTTCCTACTTTTATAAGCAATTTCCCCCCGGGGATTAATAAAGTATTCTGATTCTGATATCCTGAGTATTTCAAAAACTGGTGGGATTTTCTCACACAAGCATCTCTAGGGTTAACACTGAATGGTCTGAAAAAGAGAAAACATCTGGGTGTAAATGCATTGTTGGTGCAAGAGGTCAGAGGAGGATGGCCAGGAGAATAGTTACTTCCTAACAGCAAGGCAACAGTAACTCTAATAATGAATCCTTATAACCAAGATATGCAGAAGAGCTTATTCTCTGAACACACAACACAACTTCTGGCTGCAGCAGCAGAAGACCACTCTGGCTGCCAATCCCATTAACTAAGAACAGGAAACTAAGGCTATAGTTTGCATGAGCTCGCCAAACTCAGACAAAAGAAGATTGGAAAAATGTTGCCTGGTCTGATGAGTCTTGATTTCTACTGAAACATTCTGATGGTAGGTTTAGAATTGAGTATAAACAAGAGAAAATCATGGCTGCATCCTACCTTGTATTTATGATTCAAGCTGTTGGTGGTGTAACTGCATGGGGCATGATTTCTTGGTGCACTTTATATCCCTTTGTAACAGCTGAGCATAGTTTAAAGACAACAACCTGAGTATTATTGCTGACTTGTGATGGACTTCGTGATGGCATTTTACAGGACTCATATCATTATAAACATGGATTGAACAGGATGGCTGAAGCAAAAGAAGCAACACTGAAGTGACAGATTACGTATCTATTCTTCACCTTATACGTAGCCTACCTGATGCCCTGTGATGAGTCTGCACAATAAAGGAAGGGTTTGTATGAGCTCAAAAACTTTAATGCAAATGCAAATCATTTACCAGTTTCCTTTTTGCACAGCTGTATGAAGAAACAACCCTATTTGCCAATTTCTGTACTGAATGATGCTGCTTTAATTGCTTGATGATTTGATGATTACATTTAAAGCCCCTACTCTCACCTCCACCCTCCTGCTTTTTCTTCTCTCTCTCTGCCTCCTAACACACTTTCCCCCTCTCCTCCTCCCTTGTCTTCAGCCAAGTTTTTGTTAACATGGGCCGCAACCAATTCGGAATGGAAGTCATATTATAAATCTGCATATTTGATTTGGCAAAAAATTTACACCAGATGCCCTTCCTGATGCAGCCCTCCCTATTTACCTGGGCTTGGGACCAGCAACTAGTTCAAAATTGAAAGTTGAACCAGAGGTGCAACCTGTCCTACACGTTGGGCGGGCATAGTTTTTGACCACTGCCTCAGAGTTGTTGTTAGACTTCCTAGGTAGAGAAAGTTTGTGTTCAGGATTTGCTTTCTAATTTCTCTTTATCGATTAGAATAAAGCCAAATAACCAAAAAATTCCAGGTAGCAAGACTGAGAAGGAAAAAAGGAAAGCATGCACCAGTAAGGTGTCTCAAACTCACAACCTCCACCTCTGTAGCACAACCTTTGATCTTACTAAACTACTGTACTTGCTTTAAAGTGCAGCATACCTAGGCTTATAACGCTGACATGAGAGACAAAAAGGTGCTGATTCTAACAGTCACACACTCACATTAAGTTCAACATGCAACAAATAAAATTTAATTTAGATGTGCATAATCATGAACTGCTTAAAAGTGTTGTTTATTTTATTTTTTTAAGATCAGTCTGTGTACGTGGAGAAGATGTTATCATTTTTTAAAAAACAAAGAAAGAAAGATGTATTTAATTCCTTCATTGCAATAACATACATATCTTGCTTTGTACAAGATGGTCTGACCCAAACTCTCTTCTACACTGAAACAATGTCAACGTCCAACTGTTTACATCTCAGTTTTTGCACTCGTGGCATGACCAGTTTTGACCCAGAAGGTGACGTCGTGGTTCCAGTCATGTGTGCTGGGTTATTATTATTATTATTATGATCATCATCAATTTTTTAAGTATTATTGTTTTAATAATGGTTCAGTGTTCTGAAATGGCCTCCAAAGTCATCAGATCTCAGTCCAGCAGAGCACCTTTGGGATGTGGGATTCACATAACAGATGTGGAGCAAACAAATCTGCAGCAACTGTGTGATGCTATCATGCCAATATGGACCAAAATCTCTGAGGAATGTTTCCAGCACCTTGTTAAATCTATTCCACAAACAATAAAGGCATTTCTGAAGGCAAAGGAGGTCCAATAGTACCAGCAAGGTGTAACTAATGAAGTGGCCGTTGAGTGTACATCTAAAAGGATAGGCACAGCCCAGAGAGAGTGCTGACTGAGACACAGAGAGAGAGCAGTGACATCGCTACCATTGTGCACTCAGCTCCAGTGTGAACCCTTCAGCTCACACACACAAGTGAGAGCAAGCAAAGAATGACTGAACATTATGCAGGGCTTCATGCATAATAAGCCATGACATTAACTAGACGTGTTTTACTATAATCATTAAAAATGTCCACTTTACACTTGATTGCTCAGCTCACAGCTGATCATTTGTTAACTACCATAAATATCCATGTTTGATTTTTAAAAAATGAACTTAACTTTCCAACTCAATAATTATTAAGTCTTGTATTGATCAACAAACTTACTGAGCAATGGATTTACTGTTGTTTTCTTCACAGGTCAATAACTTACAGTATGACTTTTTAAAAGGAAATGAAGAAAGCAAATCCCTTAGCTTAAAGGCATTAACATGTCACACCAGCACAGCTCACCCAATCTATGCTGCTGCTGCTGCTGCTGCTGCTTTCTATTCTGAATGTGGAATAGAGAGTTAAGAGCAACAACAGAGTGGATTGTTGCAGAGTCACGTGACACATCAGGAGATTAAAAGAGGCAAAGAAGTGCTGTTACTGGTACTGTACAGAGCTATACTGTCCATAGTGTTCTCCTGTAGAGATGCACAGGAAGGGTTTCCTGACATCTCAACATCACATATATAGCAGTTGGACACAAAGAAGGCCAATGTCCATTGTTGCCTACATCAGCAACACAAGAGTCTACTGTGATTGTGACCATTTCACTAAATACAGAAAATGCATATAAAAATCATGCTTCTTCTTCAATTCAGCTGCTCCAAGCCTTTGCACCTTCCACTGCCACAACACCACTTGTTCTCCCTTTTATCCTTTTTAGGCCTCTTATCTTCTTGCTTGGCAGCTCCATCTTCAGCAGTCTTCTCCCAGTGCATCCACAGTACATGTCCATACAACCTCAGTGTTGACTTTCTTACTTTGTGCCTGAACAATCCGACCTCAGCTGTCCCTCTGATATACCCATTCCTAATCCTTTCCATCTTTGTCAATCCCAACACAAACCTCAGCATCTTTGGCTCAGCTGCTCCCAATTCCACCTCCTGTCTTTTCAGCAGCACAAGTTCTCCAACCCATCAAACATAGCTTGACTCGCTGCAATGTTATAAAGATTTTCTTTCACTCTTACTGGTGCCACTCAGTTGTGAATCATTCCTGGCATTCTTCTCTGATCCTGCTCTGGATGGTTGAGCCTCTTCACCACCTTTACTTCTTGATCCCTTTCCATTGGTGTCCATTTTTCTACTGACCTACTTTCATTACTCTGCTTTCCAGGCTCTACTCTCTCTGCTCCCTGTTCACACTAAAGATCACAATGGCACCTGCAAACAACATAGTCCACAATGACTTTTGGCTGACTTCATCTGTCAGCTGGCCTATCAGCCTGGTAAACAGGAGAGGGCTTACAGCCAACCCCGAGTGTAATCCCACCTTTGCCTTGAACCCATCTATCACTCCTTCTGCACACCTTACCACCGTTTCATTGCCTTTGTATATATCCTGCACCACTCTTATCTCCTCCTCTGCCAATTGCCACCATATCTGTGATACTAATCCTCCTCTTTCTGCACTCAGGACAAAATGCAGCTCCTTCTGGCCTTCTCTGTACTTTTCACATCAGTACTGCTCTGTCTTTTTCACCTAGTTTCTCATACATTTTCCCATGACTCCCATGTGGTTGAATAACTTGCTTTTGTAGTAGTTAATATAGAATAGATTTTTAACAAGGTTTGTAACAGATCAGCCACAGTGAGATAATAGGCACACAGCAGGGCTGGTTTCACACAAACAGCATGTGGCTTGAAAAAGAGGTAGACCAATTCCAGTTAATATTAAAGGCCACCTCTTATGCTCATTTCTAGCTCCATGTAGTTATTCTTGGACTTTACTAGAGTAAGTCTGCAAGATATTCAGTATAAAAAATAATCTGTTTTCATTTATAATAGCCCTGCCTACAGGCCATCAACTGAACTGTCACAAAGTGCTGTTCAGAGTGGAGGGATAAAATTCTTATCAATATTAACCTCTATTTAACCAGGAAGTGAACTCTTGAGTTTAAGAATCTCTTTTTTGAGAGTGTCCTGGGATTACAGAGAGCATGTCCCTAGCATGTTTTTCATTGGCAGGAGAAACCAGTGCTCCTGAGGAAAACCTGTACAAGTACAGGAAGAACATGCAAACTCCACACAAAAGGCAAGTCGTATTTAATTAGGCTGATATCTTTACATAAACTACAAGGTCATAAACATAAATGAAAAAAACTAAGAACTAGGACTACACAGAGCATGAAATCAAGAACACACAGTTAGGAGCGACAACATAGCATAATATTCATGATGTAATGGAGAAGTGGCAACTGGTGGAAATGATGCACAGCTGAAACTAATAGGGCAATGACAGACAGGAAGTAAAATAAACAAAAAGACACCAAAGACAAAAAAACAATCAAAATAAAGTACCCAAAGAACCAAAACTCAGCCTCAAAATGAAGATGAAAATGATGAAAACAACAACTATTGTTATTATTAATATTATTATTATTGTTGTTGTTGTTGTTGTTGTTGTCATTATAGAGCAAACTGAAAGCACATAATATCCAAAGTCCAACTCCATAGGTAGCATAATAACACCCGCAGACCACACTGTTAGACATCTCTTTTGCATCAATTCATTGCAAGAGTAGGAAAACTGTCAGAAACCAAGCATTTAGAGAAGGCCTCATTGGGATTACGTGTACATATACTACATGGACAAAAGTGTTAAGCTCTTCATCATTGAACTCAGGTTTTTCATTGAGTTCCATTGTCACAAGTGTATAAAATCAAGCACCTAGCAATGCAGTCTGCCTTTACAAACATGTGTAAATGAATGGATTGCTCACTGAATTCAGGCATGGTGCTTTAAGAGGATGCCATCAGTGCAACAATTCAATTTGTTAAGTTTTTTCCCTGCTAGGTATTCCACGATCAAGTGGTATTATTGCAAAGTCGAAGTGTTTAGGAACCACAGAAACTCAAAGTCAGTTCCATAAAGACAGTTTATGGAATTTGGTGTGGAAGAACTTGACTGGCCCATACAGAGTCCTGACCTCAACTTAATCCAACACCTTTCGGATGAATTAAAATAGAGATTGTGTGCCAGACCCTCTTGTCCAACATCAGTGTCTGACCTCACAAATGCTATTCTGTTTGAATGGTCAAAAAATCCCACAGACACATTTCAAAATCATGTAGAAAGCCTTCCCAGAATAGTGAAAGCTGTTACAGGTGCAAAAGGGAGATAACTCTATATTAGTGTCTATGCCTTATGTCCAAAAAAAGCTCCTGTTGTCTAACCACTGTAACAGCATATATATGACAGAAAATAAGGAAAAGGTTAATGGTTTGAGTTTAAATTCATAAAAGCCAATAAGTAGGTCAGGTACATATTTTGGAGCTGTCCTTTACATGCCCTTAAAAGTAATCATTACAATTTTAAAGTCAGTTCTAAAACAGTCTGGGTCACAGTGAATTCACTTTAAAACCAGTAAGATGTTTTCTCTCCTGTTGGACCTGATTATGAGCCTGACTTCTTATATTTTAAATCAGCTGAGGTTTAGTAAGGTTTTGAACAAATGTGCATTGCATTAATCTAACCAAGAATAAATGAATGCATGAATTGTTATTTATAAGTCCTATTCTGGGCAAATCAATACAATTTCTGACGCAGAAAACAATGTGATCACTGTTGGCTTAAAAGTCAACACGTTGTCATGCCAGAAGTTGTGAGGTACGGATATACCTATTATTGAGGAAATGAGACTGGAAACCAGAAAGATGACCTGACCAGAATGACGTCATTAGCCCTGGGACGTTTATGTTTCGTCAAAGATGAGTCATCCATGTTCACATGGACTCATTTCTGGAGTTTTCCCCCAGAGAGCATCACTCCTGTTCCTGTGGTACATTAGGAACACTGACTTATTGATGAGACTGCAGTCACAGGATCATCAGAAGCTTCCTATGTTTGGAAGACAGTCTTTTTTCCCCCCACCATTTTTTCACACAGCTTACACAGTTCCCTTTGAAATGAGCTCACATGAAACTGCCAGTGGAATCAGACCTTATGAAGTTGTTGTGGTACAGCCCGGAAGACCAATATGCCAACTGCCAAAGTACTAAAAATTAAATAAATTAAAAAATTGAGAAATAAAAGGTAGGCGAATGAGCCTTTATGAACCCATTTAGCTCTAAAAGAAAAATAAAAAAGCTCTCCGGCAGTACACCAACCAAAGCTCTCCATCCATCATCCCATTAGAGGGAGAAGCGTCCCCAGATTTTCAAGAACAAATTAGATTGCCATTTGATATGTGATAGATAATTACATTTAGCAGCATTTTTAATGGTATCACTTACATGCCAAATAAGCAGATGGAGAGCTGCAGAATCCACCGCTCCAGCCTTTTAAGTCTTTTACTACCCAAAGCGCATTTTACACAAGAAAGATAGAACAAACTGAGAAACAAAGGCTTAATCAACTGCCATGAAACCTAATTTAAACCTGCATTTACATATTATTTGGCCATTTGGAGTGAGTGATCACAAGCTGTATATGCAGCATTGACATATTATCACCTTTTAAGTTGACAGGGTGAACTTGCTAAAGCTGCAGTCTTTAAATCCAGCAGCTGTTTCTGAGTCCTGGGATTTGTGCTCTTTGACATCTCCATAACCGCCACTCACGCTACCATTTCTCTTAAAACCTTTGAGTTATGTAAAGCGCTAAGATTTGTGCTGATGCACAAACACAAGAGCAGCACTTAGTAGCACTTAAATGACATTAGTACCCTATGATGAACAAAAAAAACAATACTGGTAATGTGAAGTCTGTTTCAAGATACACCATAGGGGCAAACACATTAAACCACACCTCTCGATCATTCAGTTCAGATGCTTTATTCAATCCCATTGCCAGAGGTGCATGAAATCAAGCACCTAGCCGTGCAGTCTGAAGTTACAAACATTTATGAAAGAATGTCTCATTCTAAAGAGCTCACTAAATTTGATTGTGGTAAAGTAATTGGATGGCACTGCTGCAACAAGTCAGCTCACAAAATTTCTGCCCTTCTAAATATTACACCTGTATTATTGCAAAGTGGAAGTGTTTAGGAACCACAGCACCTCAGCCACATTCCCTCCTCTTACATTAGCATCAGCATAAAAATTGTGCATTGGAAGCTTCACAATATGGGTTTCCATGGCTGAGCAGCTGTATGCAAGCCTTACATCACCAAGCACAATACCAAGAGCTATGGTGGTGTAAAGCATGCTGCCAATAGACTCTGGAGCAGTTCTGTGAAGTGGCCAGTCATTCTTCTCTAGCTGGCAGTCTGTCGGACAAATCTGAATTTGGCAAATGCTAGAAGAACATTACCTGCCTGACTGTGCCAACTATAAAGTTTGGTGGAGGAGGGATAATGCTATGGGGTTGTTTTACTGTGGTTGGCCTACCCCCCTTAGTTCTAGTAAAGGGAAATATTAATGCTTCAGCTTGCCAAGACATGTTGGAAAGTTGGACAGTTGCTTCCAACTTTCTGGAAATGGCTTGGAACAGGCCCTTTTCTGTTCTATTGTGACCTTGCCGCACTGCACAAAGCAAGGTCCATAAAGGCATGGTTGAATGAGTTTGGTGTAGAAGAGCTTGACTGGTCTGACCAGAGTCCTGACCTCAACATAGATCATGAGCTAGGCCCTCCATCCAACATCAGTGTCTGACCTGCGCTCTTCTGGATGACAAGAATCCCACAGACACCCTCCAAAACCTTGCAGAAAGCCTTCACAGAAAGGTGAAGGTTGTTACAGTTCAAAAGGGGAGATCAACTCCATATTAATGGCTATATATTCAGAACAGGATGCAGAACGGGGGCCCAATACTTTTGTCCATGTAGCGTAGCTCATTCTGTTGCCTGGAAAACATCTGAGCTTGTTTGTTTCAGCCCAAACTAGGGCATCACTTTCTTGTGCTTTGAAAATTGATCTTATACCAAGCAACAGGTCATTTGATAATGGTGCTCTCCTCTTCAAAGAAAGCCAACTTTCGTTTAGCCCATTGAAACTTATGAAAACACTCATCAAGGTAAGAACAACAAATCAGAGCTGACCAATACATTCATCTGCCCTTTTTGTTACTTTTGCACTGCTCTCTTCTATCAGAGGATATACAGTAAAAGGAAACCACAGTAAGAAAACACACACACACACACAGTAAACAGGTTTGGCTTTGTGCTCCACACACATGGCCAAAAGGATATGAAATGCACTGGCTTTCCCACCGAGATTAGAACAAATACTCAAAGAATTAAAGCTTACCATCACTAAGCTCCAAACTCACACACACACACTTCCTAGAGCAGCAATTCCCATAACACTTGTCATGTAACAATAGGATTGGATTGGCTCTGAAATAGGACTCATGCGAATAAAAGGGCAGCGTCATTTGTCCTTATATGTACCTCTGAGGCAAAGCAAAAAGATGACATTTTAATGATTTCCCCTCAAAACGGCCACCAATAAAAATATTTATTTTTTTGATCTGAAAAAGTTACAGTGAGAATACCATCCTTATAAGTTAATAGATAGGTACTTCTTTTTTTGGAGTCAGTGCCAGTTTCTCCTGAAAGTAAATGCCTGCAGGTTCTTTGTTTAAATTCTTTCCCGCAATTATTCTAGCATGGTTACACGTGTGCCCATGTGTGTTACATTTCATGTCATTTTGTTGTTCTTATGTGGCAACCCATAGGACCCTGCTGTGTATTTACGCACACGTTTTCATATTCTCAGTCATCAGCACTGTTTTAGATTTATGATCCCTTCATGCCCTCAAGGAGGACAATCTAGTTCCAAAATAACAAAAACAAATCTGTGAAGCAACACTGTGAGATTATATTGCCCCAGTCTACAAGCAAATACCTGCAGTAGTTCAGTGGAGGTCTATCTTGTGTAGCGACAGATGCATGAAAGATGTGCCGTTCCAATAATATAAATGTGCAATTTTCACAGTTCAGAATGACTTCTAAACCAGTTTCTTATGCAAAGCATAACATGGTGAAGCATGCCTTTGCGTGTCTTTGAACTGTGGGAGGAAACCAGAGTACCTGAATAAAACCAACACAAGCATGGGGAGAACATGCAATCTCCACACACAGAAAGGGCAGCATAGGTGGTGTAGTGGTTGACTCTGCTGCCTCGCATCAAGAGGTTCTGGGTTCAAGCACATCAGTTTTGGCCTTTCTAAGTGTAGACTTTACAAATTAGTTGAATGCATATTTTCAAATAAAGTGGATTTGGAGGGATACATTTTTAATAAGCTAGGGTAATCATTTCACCTGTACCCCTCTAGACTTTACACAGACTGTATATAAAAGATAGATGTAGCTTTCAACTAGTCCAGAAGCTCATCCTCATATGGGGACATTACATTTGGCTGTTCTGCACATTATACTTCATTCTGCTCATTATAGACCTATTGCATCCCATGAATCTCTAACAAGAAGTCAGGTCACAGGAGGTTAAACCTGCATTCTTTCTAATGGCCAGCAGAGGGTGACTCCCATTAATTATAAAAAGATGTGCAGTGTACAGAAATTTATTAAAAACAGCCTCAACTCACTTGATCTATGACTTTAATTAACAGTTTTATGATGAATTTATGGTCTTAGTCACTAGTTTCACTGCTAAATCCAATATACACTACCAGTCAAAAGTGTGGACATGCTTGGCCATAGTGGAGTATGGCCAAGCATGTCTAAACTGGTAGTGTAAGGCTGGAAAAGTAAGTGGTGTTAAAAAAGAAACAGCTTCAGGAACATGTTGAAACTAACTAGGTCAATTGGCAACAGGCCATAATGTGATCGGGTATAAAACAAGCACCTTAAAGAGACAGAGTCTGTCAGCAGTAAAGATGGACAGAGGTTCAGCAAGCTGCCAGAAACTGTGCTTACAAATTGTGAGGCAATCTCAGAAATATGTTCCTCAATGTAAAAATGGAAAGACATGAAAGTTTCCATCATCTCCAGTACGTGATATCATCAAAAGAATGAGAGAATCTGAAGATATCTCTGCTTGCAAGGGACACAGCCAAAAACCAAAACTGGATGCTTGTGATCTTTGAGCCTTCAGGCAGTACTGCATTGCAAACCGGTGTAATTCTGTCATGGAAATCACTGCGTGGGCTCAGGAAACCTTTCAGAAATAGGGGTCTGTGAACACAGTTTGCTGTGTCATCCACAAATACACCCTACCAGTCAAGAGTCTGGATATGCTTGGCCATACTCCACTATGGCCAAGCATGTAGAAACTTTGACTGGTAGTGTATATTCTTTTGGAAATTATCGTTAATACAGTGAAGTGGGGTCATAAAGCTGAATTTAGGACAGATCTACTTTATGAATAATAAGTCACGACTTTATGAGCGTGCAGTGGCTCTTGGTTTCTTAGTTAGATGCATCTCTTGTACATAATGTCTGATTTCAGAGACTTCACTAACTAACATATGATGTAATGGGGCTGTGTCCATCTTTTATGTACAGTCTATGAAATTTTATACTTTGCTAACCTAAATGTCTGCTGGCTTAATAAAAAATTCTTTATAATAAGAATGAGAATGTTTTGTTACGGCATTTGAATTATTATTAAAGGTATTATGAAGAGTTATTGCATGTGGTATGAATGATTTCCTGTATCTGTCCTTGTGGCAGCAGAGCTGAATCACTCTGTTAGAGAAAGGGTCTCATATTGCAGTGTCACTATATTAGAGTGGTATAAATGTTCTTATTTGACTCAAGGTGAGAAATGGAAAAAAGTAATATTCCAGACACTTCGGGAAATATAGTATATTTTAAAGAGTATAATATACATTCACTGGCCACTTCATTAGGTAGACCTGTTCAACTGCTCATTAATGCAAATATCACAGTGGCAGCAACTCAATGCATTTAGGCATGGTTAAGACCACTAACTAAAGTTCAAGTGGGGATGCAAGGTGATTTCAGTGATTTGAACATGACATGGATGTTGATGCCAGAAGGGCTGGTCTAGGCATTTAAGAAATTTCTGATCTAATTTGATTTTCTCACGCAGCCATCTCCAGGGTTTACAGAGAATGATTAAACAAGAAAAAATATTCAGTGAGCGGCAGTTTTTCAGGCGAAAGTGCCAAAAAGTCAGAGGAAATTGGCAATACTGTATCAGGCTGGTAAGAAGGGAACAACAACTTAAATCAATACTCATAGCAACCAAGGTATGCAGAAGAGCATCTCTGAACACATAACATGTCAAATCTTGAAGTAGATGGGCTGCAGCAGCAGATGACTGCAGCGGGAGCTAGTCTTGTCCGCTGAAAACAGGAAACTGAAGCTAATATTCGCATGAGCTTGCCCAAATACCAATCTTCTAGATTGGTAAAATGCTGCCTGGTCTGATGATTCTCAATTTCTGCTGCAACATTTGGATGGGATGGCTTAGAATTTTGGGTAAACAACATGAATGCATGGATTAATCTGAGCTCAGTGGTTCAGGCTGCTGCTGCTGGTATAATGTTATGGGGGATACTTTCTTGGCACACTTTGGGCTCCTTAGTAGCAAATGAGCATCGTTTAAACACCACAGCCTGCTTTAATATTGCTACCGACCATGTCCACAGTGTACCCATCTTCTGACAGCTGCTTCCAGCAGCATAACTTGCCATATCACAAACCTTATTTCATTCCAAACTGGTTTCTTAAACATGACAACAAGTTCACTGCACTCAAATCGCATACAAAGCTCCAGATCTTGATCCAATAAAGAACTTTTAGGATGTGGTGGAACATGAGATTTGCATCTTGGATGCGCAGCCAACAAATCTGCCACAAATGTATGCTTCTTTAACGTCAGCACAGACCAAAATCTCTAAGGAATGTTTCCAGGACCTTGCTGAATTTATGCCATGAAAAATTAAACCAGTTCTGAAGGCAAAATGGGTTGAACCAAAGTGCTCCTAATGAAGTGGCCAGCGAGTGTAAGTGTGACGTTACAAAATTAATGAGATTTGTCCCAGGTCCATTTTCAAATAATCAAAAACTCAACTTGTGATAATAGTTTCTGTCAAGAGCTTCCATCTGACCCTCTTCCGCCAAAACTGCTAAGATGTACTGTGGGGATTTTCTAATTTCATGCTCTTGTTCCCATCTCAGGGAATTTAACTAAACCCTCTCAAGGAAGCAAAGAACTTAGCAGAACCGACTTAACATTCATTCAACCTCAGTTGCTCAGTGAATAAAACTAAGACCAAAGTGAAATTCAAAACTTTGAAATAATCACACTAGAGTGAAAAAGCAACTAGTGTGCACACCAAGTACTAAAACTACAGGGCAAACTTCCCCCAATCCCCAGGAGTAAATCAAAAAGGCACAGCGGATTAGTATGTTGGTGCAAAGCTCCTATTGACCTAGAAGTATGTGTTCATCACAACAAAATTAGGAAGAAAATTCATGTGTGCATTTTGTGTGTGTGTGTGTGTGTGTGTGTGTGTGTACGCTGTGCATAAGACTGATTAAGCTCCAGTCATATCAGTGCACTTAATCCCTTTTTATGGGGCCTCATAGTTTAGACTGAATGTTCAACATCGGTCTCAGCAAAGACCCTCATAGTGAAGTCTATGCATGCCTGCATGAGGATGCAAAACATATACATCAAGGATAAAAATAGAGCTTTGAGTATGAGCAGGCAAGTGGGATGTTGACAGGAGATGTAACGAGCAGATGAAAAAAAAGAAAAAACTATAAGAGGGTGCAGGTGTGTGGGATATGAACACTTTAACCACTGAAAAAAAGAAAGGAACGACTGGAGGAAGGCAAGATGGAGAACTGCCAGTGCTTTCAAGAAGCCACCACCCAATGGGTGACATTAAGCCCTAATCATCTGCTGACACACAGACACACACACATACACACACGCATACAGAGTGTGCTTTCACATCAGGACTGGGTACATATTCATCACAAACTGGTGTTGCCAGGTGCAGTGGGTTGGCAAAAGTTAAGTTTTTTTCCTCACCAAAAAAAACCACACATATACCTCTTATCTCCCTCAAACAGATGTGCATGTTCCAATTTCTTCATGAGAAACTCATACACCCTGGCAAAGTTACATGTTTCACAAAGAGTAGTCATGTGTGAGCGAGAGGGAGGCAGAGAGAGCAAGCATGACTGTGCGTGATTGCTTCAGCTCTTATTTCAAAACAGAGCTCTCACCAGACCCTTTTACACAGACCACTTTACAAAACCCCTTCATGCACACATACATACACATTCATCAAAAATCTTGTATTCCATTTTCTTTGACTCCAGCTCCCCTCACATCTTGATTGCACCTCCATGGTTTGGACGGTCTGGCTCTCACTCACATATACACAGGCACTAACTACAAGAAAGCACTTGAATCAAACAGGCCAGCAATCAGGAACAAATTTCCATGTCTTTCATTCTGATTCTGTCCCTGCACTTTGCCTCTCATTGATCTTTTTCTCTATTCATCTAAAAAAGATGAATAGAAATAAACACAGAAGCAGGGCAGGACAAGATGCAAAGGTTTTTTAAATAAACTTCACATTTTTAAAAAGTTATGGGAGTTTTTTTTTCTTTAACATATTTATTTGCCTGTTAAAAATTAACTGAGTGGATGAAACACTGAAATGAGGTCATGTTAGATGATGTAACATAAGAAATCTGAAACTACTGACATCTCATGAGCTGAAATTATTGTCTGTTTAATTTATTGTCTGTGTTATTGTATGCGTTTTTCCTGAATGAAAAAAGCACTCAATCAGGAACTTTCTATTACAGATGTTTATTCCAAATTGCATTATAAATTCATGTGGGATTCTATAAAATAATGATCACTTTACTTCAGTCAATTATGTAGACATACAGTACCTGCAGAATTCATCACATGCAGTATCTCTGTGTTTTTCACCACTTATAATTTATCAGGGCAGAAATATGAAATATGATTGGGCCCCACCTATGCCACTGAACTATAGAACCATTAAACTTACAATGTCCATGCCATTTGCTGTGAGCATGGGTAGAGACCAGTAGGACTTTTTACTTTCTGCTATATATTTTGGATACAAACATTGTACTTTACATTGTTATTGCTCAAGCTACCCAGCAATAAAGTGATGTACACATCAATGAATCAATACTTATGATCCAATATGGTTCTGAAAATTGCCATTCTACATAATGATTATGTTTACTTTAGAGACTCTAAATATATTTGATTATACAGCTTGTGCACTATTAAGCTATGTAAGTATGATTATAGCCTTTACTTAAGTAAAATGTCTAAATGCTTTTTTTCTTTTGCTACAAGGCAAAACAATTACTCAATGCATGATGGTTAAACTCTTGCACAACTCCACTTTACACATAATAATTCAGCGATAGGACACAGGGCAGCAAATGAGCCTGAAAACTGTGTCCAATGCATTCGCTGCCATTTTATATGCTGATTTTGTCCCCCCCCTTCCATGATCAGGGCCCCATGGCACCCCAAAAATCAAGGGATCAGGGTAGACTGTAAATAGTTTTACAGTAAGTTTGGTTAATTAACAGGATCTCTGAAACTTTATTGGTACTGTGCTTGATCTAATAAATAGTCTAGAATGTTCCAGAGCTGCTCTTGATTCCATTTATTTGCTATTAGCTCTCATTAGCATGAGAAGTAGATAACTGTCAGGTCAGTGCTAGCTATGCAGGTAGTAAGCCACACAGGCTGCATATACCAGTTTGCACCCAAAGTTTCTTGTATTGTTTTCCATTTCTGGACAGGTATATTTAATCTGCCTGCTTAAAATATATAGTTATTCCAGGGGAAGCTAGTGAAGAGGAGGATCTCTAACCAGGTGAGTTCATATCAGCTAAAGTAGGCTATAATATAATTTGAGTTAGCTAACCTCAGCTAAAAGAAATATGACAGCTGTTTAATTTTAGAATAATTTAATGCACATGCAGTAGCTAACTTTTAATCACTATATTACCTCTTGACAAAAGATTTTACATTACTGTGCAAAAGTCTTGAACCACCCCAGACTTTCTTATGAGTTGTA
Source organism: Etroplus canarensis (assembly GCA_015106775.1). Taxonomy (NCBI): domain Eukaryota; kingdom Metazoa; phylum Chordata; class Actinopteri; order Cichliformes; family Cichlidae; genus Etroplus; species Etroplus canarensis. The sequence continues at coordinate 14,725 of VUQH01070463.1, read as the reverse complement.
AAGTGGTCTTGAGCAATAGTTGTCAGTTTTTCTTTGGACATTGGCTGCTTTTCCACTTATTTTCAGTCCAATCCTTGTACCTAATCATTTTCAGAAAGATATTTTTATAATGGTTAAGCCACCTAGCCCAGCTAACCTCTGAATCACTCAAGTATAAAAAGGCACCTAACCTTTCAGTGTTGTATTTTCACGTAACAGTTATGCAGAGAATCTATTTTATCTTTAGGCACTCTAATCACAGTCTATAGTTTGATAGGCATAAAGCAGTTTTTTTTGCACTAACAAAGTCATTAGCCGAAAACTTTGCATATCTCAGCATTGGGTGCCCCTAAACAGTTAAACTGGAAAAGTGGAAGACAAAAGAAGAAGATGAACAGTATCAGAAAGTTGTGTCCTTAAGAAATAGTAAAAAATCCAGTTAAGATCTGAGACAGAACAGTCATGGACTGGACTCCCCAGAACCCAGACCTCAACATTATTAAAGCATTTGATCATCTTCACAGAGAAAAAAAAAAGGCAGTGAACATCGAAAGAACAACTTTGAAAGTCTGGAGAACTATTCCAGAAGACTACTGCTGTGTTGAAGAATAAATGTGGTCATATCAAATTAAGCTCTTATCTGTTTTAAGCTGTCTCTATATTTTCATTTATGTTTGCATGTTTCAGTGAATCATGGTGCCTATTTCCAATTTTCCTGACGAAATATAAAGAAACGAGGGGTGGCTTGAGACTTTTACGCAGTACTATACAAAAATGACCATAAACTGTATTTAAATGAATTTCTTACCTACAATCTATGGACATGATTTGTTTGGCTTATTACATTTGGCATAAAAACAGACACATTTCCCTGTAATTTAGTATAAAATTCATATCATTCAGTAATGTCTGTAATGTTTTGATGCCAGTATGGCAAACAGGAAATATATTATTTAGCTGCTGGTCTGAATCTGATTAAATTTATTTATCTTTGAACAGAGGGTAGTCTAGGAGGTGATGCAAGATTAAGGTGTGAAGGTGAAAGATGCGTAATGTGGGTGGTGGGAAGCAGAGAATTTGGCTTAGAAGAACTGACTCAGATAGATGAAAAGGGTGCATGATCAAACAAGCCACATATTTACACAATGTGCCCTTTATATTGAAGATCACAACAGAGCAGGGTCTCAGGACACAGGATTAAAGACCTAGGATAATAAAGAGTGCTCAGAGCTCAGCCTTTGAAGGATTACTTCTGTCAGTAGCTTTTGCCCTGATAAGTGCAGCCAAAGCTTTCTAGTAATGTCTATAAACCTGTTATATTTGCTTCTGTCTTTAGCCTGGAGGCAGGCCCACTGACAGATGTATGAGCAAAGAAATATTTTTTATTACTTAGGTTCATAATGATATTTATAAACTAAATTACCCTCTGTAAGGTTTTGCAGTAAGCGCAGTATCCAAACCTTGGACACTGGCAAATTTTGCTTGTGCTATTTCAGGTTACACACTCACTGGCCACTTCATTAGTTGAACTTTGCTAGTGCTTCAAAACTGCCTTAATTCTTTGTGACATAGATTCAACAAGGTAATAGAAACATTCCTCAGAGATTTTGGTCCATAATAACATGATAGCATCACCAGAAGAAGGGTACACTGCGGTTATAAAGGAATGAACATGGTCAGCAGAGCAATGATACTCAGGTACAGTGCGATGTATAATCAATGTGCAGTTGGTACAGTACTAAAGGGCCCACAGTGTGCCAAGAAAATATTACCTACACGTTACACCACCACCAGTAGCTTGAACCATTAATACAAGGTATGATGGAGGTATGCTTTCATGCTGTTAATGCCAGATTCTGACCCTACCATCCCAATGTTGCAGCAGAAATCAAGAATCATCAGACCAGGGAACGCTTTCCCAATCTTCCATTGTCCAACTTTAGTGAGTTTGTGTGAATTGTAGCCTCAGTTTTCTGTTTTTAGCTGACAGGAGTGGCACCTAGTGTGGTCTTCTGCTGCTGTAGTCCATCTGCTTCAAGGTTTGACACGTTGCGCATTCAGAGATGTTCTCTTGCACACCTTGGTTGTCAAGACCAGTTATTTGAGTTGCAATTGCTTTTCTGTCATCTCAAAGCAGACTGGCCATTCTCTTCTTACCTTCTGCATCAACAAGGTATTTTTTTCTGGAGAACTGCAGCTCACTGGATATTTTGTCTTTCAGGCCATTCTCTGTAAACCCTGTGGATGGTCATGAGGGAAAATACTCTGACCATTTAAATCCATTATCTGTAAATGAGTCTGCCACTAAGAATCCCTCAAAGCGACCAGCAAACCCACTCATGGAGATATGGAATTGAAATAACTAAATTAACAACTGTGTGTCAGTAAAGGGACACACTGATGTTCCTAAGTGCGGGGATTCCCTTCGCTTATGATGATGTTAATGACCAGAAAGCGAAAAAGAAATTTTCATGCAGATATATGTTCCATAATGACACGCCTTAAAATGGAATGACTGACTTGAGAAAGGGTAGGGTTTTCCCCTTTCCAGCCCTCTGGCCACATCCTGTGTGATGCATGACTGATTGCTTCCTTTTGACAGCCACACAGATGGACTGGTGCTTATATATAGCTGATGGACCTTCTTATATCTGGTGTTGTGTGCGAAGCTGAATGAAGACGGAGGGAATACATATGCATTAGGAACAGGAATTTGGAGCTAAAAATAGATTTGTGTCTTATAGCGCTCATTTACTGAGATGTGAATATGAACTGGTGCTGAAGTAGATACGCAAACTGCCTATGAGTTTACAGAAAGTAATTATATAGTTTCTTATGTTTTTACCAAAATATTTATACTCTCAGAAAATATAGCACTTTACTTCACTTCTAGGGGATGAAGGCTTCTCACTGCCCAAGGTACTGCTGTTGTACAAAATTAGGTTCCCATTCATTTTTAGCTCACCTGGATAAAAGACTGATGAGCTCACACCATGGTGAGGTGGCCACAGTTTGTCCATGTGTCCATCCAAAAATCACTACTGTAGAAGGAGTAATGATGGCCCAAGTTCTTGACCAGGACCATCGTCCTGGATCTGTCTGTTTGTGAGTTCCCTTGACTTCTCAATACCACAAACATTTACTTTCTTTCTGTACTTCACACGTTACAATAATCTGTGAAATGTGAGGGATTGTGAGCCAGATGTGATTTAAGGAATTTCTCCCCAGGGATTAATAAAGTATTCTGATTCTGATTCTGATGTTCTGGTTATTATATTTTTATTTACTCAGAAATGGACTGTTCGTAAAGCACTTTTTGTTTTCTAACTGAACACTCTGAGATTAACTATTTCACCTGTGCACCTGAAGTCAGCTTGGGTTTACCAAGACCTCAGGAAGTTTCAGAATTAACACTTTCCTGTTGCTGAGATACAAAATGAAACCTGTCAAAATGTATTAAAAGGTTTTCATTTAACTTAAATAAATGAGGAAACAGTTAAACCTTAAATATAAAATTATAATTAATATATTTAATATGAATTCAATAAGGAGAGTGTCATGGTCCATATTTTTAATTAGGGTTTTTGTGTTTAGTTTTTGAGCTCTGTTATTCCATTTTGCCCCGTGCCTCGCCTGTTTCCCTTGTTAGTGGTCTTCGTTTCTGTCTGCGTCAAGTCTTGTCTTATTTTGGTAGTCTGTCCAGTCCCTGTTTTGTTTCCCCTGTCTTGTTTGTCCCAGCTGTGCCCCTGTCCACTTGTCGTTTGCTCATTGGTTGGTCTTTGTCTATTTAATTCCCGTCTTCTGTGCTACTTGTCGTCGCGTCATACTGGTTGTTCCCCCGTGTGCCACCCTCTCATGTTTCCAGGATTTCATGGACTTTTGCATTCTGTTTTGAATTTATGTTCACAGACCTGTGTTCCTCATTGTTTTTTGGCAGTAAAGCCTTTTGACTCTAAGTCGGCTCTGTGGTCCTGCATATGGGTCCACACCAAACTCACGATATGGAAAACCATGACAGAGAGATCATTTGCAGAATGTGAAAATGATTTATTGAGTTACAGAATTCAAATAATAAATTGAAAGAGAGGAGTCCAGATAGAGGTGGAGATGAAGTCGGAGAAGATTTGGAAGAGCTGGGTGACCAGGATGAGGTGGAGATATATAGAGGCAGGTCACACAAACAAGTCAGGAAGGCAGAATGACAGAAGAGCATGAAGATTTGAAGCAGAGGGTGATTGGCTCACAGATGGCAAGCAAGAAAATGATTGAGTCAGAGTGGTGATGACAGAAAAGGGTTTGACAGCACTAGAAAGTGGCACAGTTCAAAGGAATAGACTGACAGCCCAGACACCCTGGAATGCAAGCAGATGAGCAAATACAAACAAGTTTTATATATATATATATATATATATATATATATGTAACTTTTTAATTAATAATTTTTAAGTGGGGTTTCATTTGTTCATGCATGAAATTATGCTCTCATGCAAGCTCATTCCCCAAAGACCCATTTCTCAAATGTCAGTCACTATTTTTCTGTGTTTAATATTGTAAAAATAATTTAAGTAATATTGGCTTTCAGAATGCTTGTCAGCCAACAGCTCGATCTGACCTGGATCTTTAAATCAGCAATGATAAAAGTAAAAGTGATGACTATTTGCTTGCTCCGAAGCCCTGTATATTCTCGATTTTGTCTTTTAAGTTTTACAAATTTGCATTCATAATTTATCCCTGCATCGTAACAGCATTCTGTTCAAGTGAACATTTGGCAGCACTGCCTGTGTTATCATTTCAGGTCATATTCTACTTATGTCTTCTGTGTTCAGTTACTTTTTCAACATAAGCCTCCTCAGAAAGGCCCTGAGTTATGTAAGAATCAAATGATTTATAACCTAGTTTCTCACTACATATTTTCCTGTGCAACATAACTTATTTATTTTTGTTACTTTGTTCCGTTCTGTTTCCACTGCTGATGAATAGGACTTATGTAATGAGCCTTGTTAACTCCTCGGCCTCATTATCATTACAGGGCAATGGTTTGACTATTTTCTGTTTTTTTGTCTTCATGTCTTTCATGTGTTCTTTGTGCTTTTGCAGTTTTCAGGTGACCATGGACAACAGAAAGAGGTCAGCAGCTTCTTCCAGCTCTGGGAATTTGGTTTACTGGTCCTCCTCATTCCCACTGCAGCCAGCCAGAGTCCTGATTGTGGAGGCTCTGCCACCATGGTGGTCAGACAGTTGCACAGTGCTTTGTGATGCTCTGGACAACATCCTGTCTTTGGCCTCTAGTCTGGATGGACCCTGTAGGATACCACTGCTCAGTCTGTATGCCATTAGCAGGCAGCAGGAATGTCTGTTGCCATTTGTGGTGAGATAGATAAAAAAGAAATATTCTTGAAAGCAGTAGAAAATACATTATCTCTCTGCTATTATTGCTTTCTTTTGTACATATATATCAGCTCTTTTCCAGCTGTTGCATTCTGTCATCCATGTTATCTTTCATTTTTATCCATTTTTCTCTCCCTGTCATCATCTTTTTGTAGCAAGTTCGTGATAACTTGGCCAGGCTGCATTCCTGTGTTGAGGAGCTGAGGTCTATTCCAGGGGAAGGCTGCATCAGAGGAACAACCAGAGGAGGTGATCTGCTACGACAGGCAGTGCTAGACAGTCTGCAGCAGTTTAAACAGTACATCAGACATACCAGTACGGGCAGTCAGGCCAGCAACAACATCTCTGTGGAGGTGAGAAGAGACAGACCTTCATTTCACAGTCAAGAAAACAATCTTTTTAAAAATTACACATGACCTACAAGTCATTGGTATTAGATAAAGAGTGTACTAACACAGAGCTTACTGTTTCCTTCACTAATACTTTTAAAATAAACCCCATGATAAAAAGCAGAGAGCAACAGATTTATGAGCTGTCCTGATTGACTTTTAAAGAACAAGCATGTGTCAGAGCTTTATCTTTATAAATGTAATAATACATTCATAGGTTAGGTGTGTGCTTAAGTGAGCATAGCAATGTAAACCTTTCTAAGGCCAAAATCCTGGAATTAGCTTACTATGGATGAAATCCTGCTTAATATGACAGGCCTCTGAACTGTGTTGTGGACTCAAAGATTGAGATCAAGTAACTTCTATGGCCCAGTTGTGTGGCACAACAAATGGAGATTGAACCCAGGACCTCATACGTGCAAGACATGTGCTCTGCTACTGAGCTATATCACCTGAGAGTCTTACATTTTACAGCCATGTTTTTACAGTGTTGCATATTCAGAGGCTCAAAAGTTATAAAGTTCAAAGTGAAAGTATGAACTTCAAATATACCTTCACTGTTTGATTTAAAATCTACTTGGTGGTGTACAGAAGCAAAATTATGTCCAGTTACTTAAGGACCTAAATCTTTGTTCTACAGGTAGCCAGCTTTGATACTGGTCAGTAAGTAAACAGTTAATACAAAGATTTTAAAGTGGATTCTCTCTTGTACAGAGGTTTGAGCTAAATACAATTCCAGTACTTGTCTTAGACATATCCAGCATCACCATTTATTATACTTTATCCATTGACTCCAAATTTAAAATTGTGCTCACAAGTATTTGGAGATGCTGGGGATTGAACCCAAGCCCTCATACATGCAAAGCATGGCCTCTACCACTACATCTACATCCCCTCAGTGTGCTTGTGAGCGTTGTTGGATAAAAGCTATATGGGATTTGTCCAAGCTTTATTTGTCTTTATTTGTCTTGTTTGCACACAAACAAGACAAGCTCCTCACATTAAAACTATCAAACCATCAATCCGTATAACCTGCAATGGTCTGATTTAAAATTGTCCCCAGTGTTAGGTAAGCTTTGCGATCCACATGACAAAGTATATAATTACATATAATTGTTATATTTACACAATTAAAAATATAAGGGTCAAAAGTAACTGAATTAAAATAAAAAGTCTGCACTGTCCTAATATTTTGAACCTAATTATGTGTTTAGTATGTAACCAGTCTTGATGTTTGTTGTTACAGTGTATCCATAACAAATGCAGGCTGCTGTATTTTGTGCCATTTATCGTTTTTCTGTGTGAGCTGTTGTAGAACTGAAACATAGAACTTGACAGTAATGGAGACTAAAGAAGACTAAATCAAAGCTTGAATTATCTGTTTGATTTTATCTTTGCGTTAAAAATCTTACATATCTTTTAACCATTGAAATACCAACTATTTTAGTGATATGTTTTGTCCAAGAGAATTTACCTGATTCAACCCAGGAGTTTGGTCTCATGGACTTGGTCACTAAGCACACAGTTAATAGAAAGATTATTACAGTGGATTCTGTCTGATAGACTGGTTTGAACTCAAACTACTATCTTAGACATATTCAACAGCAGCATTTATTGTCTAATTAACTTAATTCAGTTCAATTCAGCTTTATTTGTATAGCGCCAATTCACAACAAAAGTTGAGTCAAGGCATTTTACACTGTAAGGTAAAGACCCTACAGTATTAGAGAGAAAATTTCAAAAATCAGACTATCACCTATGAGCAAACATGTTTATCAGTGAGAAAAAATTACATATATGGAAGCTTTATCTAGGACAGGGATCATAACTGTTGTGGAATTGTTTAAAACTGAGCAAACCAACTTGTAAATATAAGGAAGCTCAGCAATTTGGAGCATAAGGAGATGCTGGAGAATGAACCCAGGACTTTGCACATGCAAAGCATGCACTCTACCACTGAGCTACATCTCCTGCAGCTGGTAAAGAAAACTGGTTTATGAGATTTGTCAAAGCATTTTGTTTATAACAGAGAGGACATACATATTTATAACCTTTTATCCAATTTAGTAAACAACTTAACCTTTGTTAGAAAAGCTGCTGTAAAAATGGGATCAATCCTTGGAGTTTTACTTAAAGTTGGCTAGGAGACACACACAGCATGATGACTCTGCCAGAGTAACTGGAGAAGACTGAACCCAGGATGTCATAAATGCAAAGCATGTCCTCAACTACTGAGCTACATCCACTGAATATGTATAAGAAGAAAGCCTATATTAGGATTGTTATGTCTGTTAGTGAGAGACAACATCCACATTTTCAAGGAAATCCATGTACCTTCGGCTGCTCCCTCACGTTTTTCCCAAGGGTTCCCGCTGTGGGCATCTGGCATAGGTTATACACCAGATACCCTTCATGATACCCTCCATAAGGAGAGAGGCTTGTGTCTCCACCTGGAATCAAACCAAGGACCTTACACTTACAAGGCAAATGTATCAATTACTACATTACAGGGACACTTTTAAGGAACACATGTTGAAAAACATTTGTTTGATTGACTTTTAAAGAGGCACTCAATACAATTTCCCCTCTGGGATTAATAAAGTATTCTGATTCTGATTCATATGTAAAAGTTATAGAGGACAGACCTATAAACTGCGTTGCAGAAAGTTTTGTTAAAGCATCATCTTTATCAGTGAGAGGACATTCACATTTACAACCTTTGAACCAAATTAGTAAACAACTTTACCTTTGTGAGATACGTAAGATGCTGAAAAACAGGATCTCTCCTTTCATTTGCAGTTACACTGGCTGATCAACTTTTAGATACATGAATGTGTCAGATTTCTATCTTTATAAGTAGAGGAAGATTTTCACAGATTTACCATATCATTTTAACCTGGTACAAAGTGATCCACCTTCAGAAATCCCAGGGTTAAACCTCAAGTTACATTCTATAACCCAAGTCCTGCTTCACAGCATAGGCCTTTGAAGTGTCTCATGCAAAAGCAAATTTCCATCAAAGCTGAAACATCATCAGCTAAATGGCAGGTAAATGACTAAAAAATTTCTTTCTCATTCACTGCTCAAGAGAATGATGGGCACAATCCCTACTGTATTTTCTTATATACATGTGTTTCTTTTTCTTGTCTGCAAACTAAGAGGGCGTTGATATTGTGATTGTCAGATCACAAATGATACCCTTTAACAAAGCAACATAAAAACATGTTCTTGGTAATGGTTGTACTGTAGTGATTCCTTGTAGGAGTGATCAAATAGAGCATTAGAGGTGACAAAAACAAGTTTCTTCAAAGAGTGTAAAAGAATACCAGCTCAGTGAAACTATTTGAACATGGAATTAGATAAACCACAGTGTACAGTCAATGCTTTGACACTTAGGAAGTCATTTCCTCCTTTTTTTTCTCTTCATATCCATTATGAAGGAACATTTTTCAGCTGCAGATCAGCTCAGACTAAATAGATCCCCTTTGATTTTCAAGCTCCACTCATACCTGCTAAATGGGCTGTCCTCGGGTCCAATCCAGTGTGTTAAGCAGCCGCAAAAACACACTGAATTAGGCATTTCTGGCCATTTAGTGGCTCTACAGATTTTATATGAACCAGCACACTTAAAACAAGCTTATGCACATATCAAATGGAGCAAAAAGGCCTCTATTTATCTGTTACTGGACTATCTACTGTATCTTGGAAGCTTTAGCAGTTTCAGTGCTTCTCTGCTTTAAAATGTAATCAGGTATCACTACTAAGTGGCTAAATGCCAGTGTACAGATTAATGACCTGAGTTTCCTTGTTAAGTTTTGGGCAGTCCATTTCAAAACAGCTTTTAATTTGTTTTAACTCATTATTGAACAGTTAAGCATTTAACTACAAGTGGATGAAATTGTTTCAAAAGAAGCTCATAACTACTACTACTTTGATGCAGCGCCATTCATAGAGTTATTCATTTCTGCTAATGTTCTGTAATTCATTGCCAGCTTTGGGCTAATAGTCTGCAAAAATCCTGGGTTCACAACTCAAAACACAAACAACATTTTGGATGCCAGCAAAAGATAAGCCGTGGCAATTAATATCTGAAACTAGCTCACTGAAAGCATCTAATTTGTCAAATTTTAATGTTGGTAGACAGGTGGCCAGTTAAGAAATGTAGTTATTGCCTTTCTTGTTAAAACTGAGCATCATGGCCTCTGAACATTGGGCTGCGGATTGTTGATGAGGATTTCTGAAATCCAGCCGGCGTTTTATGAGGCTCTGGACAGACGATTACACTAAGACTCGCTGCTTCCAACAGCAGCAGATATGAATAGCACTATTAGGAGACAGAGAGACTAAGCAGAGGCTTGGTCCTTTCTGTGTGCGTCTGTGTGTGTGCCAGAAGTCCACTAATACAATACATGTTTTCATTCAGTGTGCTCTCCTTGAGCAGCAGGTTCCACTTTTCTCTAAACAGCCAGAAGCGTAGAGCAGCTCCCATCAATAATCATAATATAATCATTTCCTGTTACGGTTAATGTGATTCAGTAGGATGCTAAACGTCAGCCTAACATTATTTTATCTTTTTTCCCCATTAGGCATGTAAATGACACAGAAAACTAATATCAAGTCTTCCCATGATCACATTTAACTGCATATTTTTAGTTGCTGTCTTCAGTGCAAATGTTCTGCAGAAATCTTCATTATTAAGAAGGTGATGCATGAGTAAAAACATTTTAAAATGTATTGCCAGTAGTTTTGTTCATTTACAGATAATGATAGCTCATTTACAGAAAGCATTAAAGAGATAGTTGACTTCCAAATCAAACTGACATATTTTCCTCTGGGATGGAGTGCTATTTATCTGTCTGGATTGTTTTGATGTCTGTTTTGTTTTGTTAAGAGATACCTGCAGTAAAAAGCTGCATTCTATTGAATATAATGTAACCAGAGGCTACCTGTCTTGTGGCGCTCAAACATGTATTTGAAAAGTTCAGCAGCAATGTCTTTTTCCAGAAATCATGACCTAGTTACTCAAAAAAATCTTCAAACCTTGTTAAGAGCAGCTTCATATAGATTCCAATATTACAGCTCAGCTGATTTTATATCTTCTTCAAATGATAAGTCCTTAATACATTGTGCAGAGTCACGAGTTCTGGGTTTCTAGAAAATGACAGGTTTTCAAATATTTTGCCCCCATGGCAAGTTCCATTTAGTTCCATTAAATTCAAAGGAAGGCAAACATTTCCACAACCGTTATCTCCAAAACTGGGCAATTTAAACCTAAACAACTGCATATGGATCAGAAGAAAAATACATACATTTGATTTGATTTGAATTACTTTACAGTTGCAGATTATAAGGCAAGAGTGCAGTTAAAGGTAGTTTCCCCCGTGAAACCATAGCATTAAGTGTAAAGTCATGTCATCATGCTGCATACGCTATTTTATTTTGGACATGACATTATTTTACTGGGAATAAGGCAAGTGGGTTTTACATCATGCATTCAGTTTAGTAACTATAATTTGTTGCATGTCACATTCCCAAACTCCCAACAAACACAGTGCAGTCAGACATAAAGAATGCTTTGTTGTGGTGATGTTTTTGTCCTGTCCTGCTGAGGCTATAATCCTTCATAAAGCCAGCTGTAACAATTCAAGTTGAAAGGTTTTTGGAAAGAGTTATGGGGAAGAACATCAGTGTAGTAATATCATTAATAATAGTACAGTCAAAAGTAATAGTGTTTGTTTAGTGTGGTTGTGGAAGACCAAAAGTCTGTTTACATTAACACAACACAGATTAATCACAGGACACGTCAGTACACTAAATAGACAAAAGTATTAGGCCACCTACACATTTGTGGGGTCAGACACTGATGCTGGATGAGAGGACCTCGTTTGCAACCTCTGGTCTGGTTCATCCCAAAAGCGTTCAGTGAGGTTCAGGCCAGGGCTCTGTGAAGGCCAGTCAAGTTCTTCCACACCAAACTCATTCAACCAAAATGCTATGGACCTTACTTTGTGCACTGGGGCACAGTCATGCTGAAAGAGAAAAGCGCCTTCACCAAATGGTTCCCACAAAGTTACAAGCATAGAATTACCCAAAAATGTCATGGTAGGCCAGAGCTTTAAGATTTCAATTCACTGGAACTGAGGGGCCCAGGCTGACAACAGAAAAAAGAACATAACATTATCCCTCCTCCACCAAACTTTGCAACTGGCACAAAGCAGTAGCATTCTCCTGGCATTCACCAAACCCAGACTCATCCATTAGACTACCGGTTAGAGAAGCATGATTGGTCACTCCACAGAACGCTGATCCAGAATCCAGTGGCGTGTGTTTTACATCACTCCATATGACACTCACCATTTTGCTTGAGAATGTAAGGCTTGCATTCAGCAGTTTAATCATAGAAACCCATATCCTGAAGCTCCCAAGACAGTTTTTGTGCTGATGTTAATGCCAGGGGATGTTTGAAACTCTGCCGTTATTGAGTCAGCAGAGTGTTGATGACTTTTATGCACTATGCACCTCAGCACTCAGCAACCCTGCTCTATAACTTTATGTGATCTGCCACTTAGTGGCTGAGTTGTTGTGGAATATCTAGGTGGGAAGAACTTTACCAGAGTGACTTATTGTAACAGTGGCATCTTATTACAGTTCCAGACTGGAATTTAATGAGCTCTTTAGAACAAAAGTTTGTTAAGGCAGACTGCATGGGTAGTTGCTTGATCTGATACACCTGTGGCAATGGGACTGAAAGAAACACCTGAATTAAATGATTAAGAGGTGTGGCCCAATACTTTTGACCACACAGCGTACCTCTGACCAACACTTGACATTTTAAAAAATAATGAAATGTTCATGTCTGTGCTTCTGAGAGCCTCACCGCCAATTAATAGTTGTGCTTACATCTCTAGGTTACTGTGGTGACCAGCCAGCCAGGATGTGATATTGTTCGTCAGCTGGAGATGGGGCTCAGAGATGCTGACCTGGTTTCACTGAAGCGGCTCCTCGTAGTACAAATCTATAGTGCAAGAGACTGGGGCCAAGATACTCCCTTACCTGAAGGCACACATTCTGAGAATGAAGGTAGGAGATAGAAATACACACACAGATACAGAAGATTAAAATACATGAAAACCAGCACAAATTTATAATATAGGGCCATTACAGCATAGACACACTGTTACTGCAGGCTGACAGTACGTATAACTCAGTTTAAAACAACAAGCAGAAAGCATTAACAAACACTCAGTCGTCATAAACATGAAGTCTGTTATCTGTTTCCTAAGCAGACTTTACTCCCCCGCACTTTCCACATAGTTTTCCCTTGCGCTTTCTTAATCGTGTTCTGTTGAGTTGTGTAGTGCTGACCCATTTATAACACTGCATTTCTACAATTTTTTACCATTTTCAGAATATCACTGAAGTCATGGTTTATAGAACTTGGCTACAATCCAAACATTTACCAATCCTCTCTCGGAGATTGTGATTTCATAATCACATGTCATGTTTTTTAATTACATGAAGGTTCAAGTGATGTGGTTAAAATAAGTAGAGAGTACAGTGAGGGCTGGTTAGGAATGAAGGGGAGGAAAGGGAAAGGAACGGAAAGTGAGGAAGAAATGAATAATGAGGGCAAGATTAAAGGAGAGGAGTGAAGCCTTGCTTGAAAAATTATTATAAACATCATCTGCTTAATCCATGGTAATAAATAGCTATCTGTATGAGTGGAGGAAATGACCAAATGGACCGTAGCATTGTGTTTTTTCTCAGAAGTGTTTGTGATGTTGGAAACATTATACTAATGATTTTACGAGTTTCAAAGGAGACATGCCGTATTACACAAAATCCACTCTCATCGTTCTTGAATATAATTAAATGTTCCCACTGTGTCTGGAGACCCAGAAATTATGAGAAAGTTTCTTTCCTTTCGCCAAAGATCAGAGCATGTGTCTCAGAATAAGCCATTCAGATTTGCAGCTCCTTTCAACGTTAAGAGGAATAAGCACAGCCCTTGGCTGGCAAACAGATCCATCTGAGTAGCACAGTCTCATCCTCTTAAATTCCAAATAAGGAGTTGGAGTCCATCATTGTTATTTTCTTGCTTGAGAAACTTCTGCTAATTCTGACTCAAGGGTGTCAAATAGATAACCTGTGGGCCTGAAATGACCCATCAAAGGGTCCAATCTGCTACTCTGTATGGCATTGCAGAGTATAATATTACAAAAGGAAGGTATTTTTTTTTTTTTTAACTTATACCTGCATTTTGCACCAGAAAGCATTGTATTGCAAGTTTTTAAGAATGGATCTCATCATGAAAGTGGTCACTGAAAGGTCTTAATTATAATGAATTTTACAGCCCTGACCTGCCATACCACACAAGAGTAAGATGGCAAACCCAGATCCACATGTTTGAGTTACACCAGTGTACAGTGGACAGTAGAAAAACTGAAATACATTCTCAAAATTGTACTTATTTTCATGGGACATTCTATGAAAAGCTGACACTTACAGAATCAGCTCATTTTCAACTCATCCAGTAAAAAGAACCAATGATTGATGCCATGACGAGACAGACGTCACTACTCCCTCTATAGTCTTGGTCAGATTTTAGTGAAACTTACACACTGATCACCTCATGGGTCTTCACAAAAACTGTGCTATGTCAAGGTCATGTTGTGGGCCTTTTCCCATTTTCACCTGAATCACTACTCCATGGATTCTTAGTCTGGATAGGAATGTTTGCATGAGCCCCTCTGCCATCTATACATAGGTTTATTTATGGCATTATAATGTCTTAACAGATCATTGTCGCAAGATGTTTCGAGCTGTAAAACAACTAAAAGCTATGAAACCCATACCACCAATCACAGTTTACAATGCGGAAGGCAATCTCGTGGGTACAGACAAAGGCAAAGCTGAAGCAATCAAAAAATTGTTCCAGCAGCAGCTCACAGACTATCAAGAAGAACCAC
>VUQH01070461.1:0-10589 GCA_015106775.1 Etroplus canarensis | reverse complement strand
GGCATTGAGAATCGCCAGCATCAACAAATGGAAGAAAACTTTTTTCCACCACTTGAGTGTCCGTCTCTTGAATGCAGGATATGTCATCATGTGGCCACATCTGCCAACAGCTCCCATGCATTTATTGTAATCCCTTACAGATTCAGGAATCAGGAGAGGCTGACCAGTCCTCCCACCATTCCTCCCTGTGGTGATGAATTCTCCGGTATGAACCGAAGAGCACATGAGGACATCTCTGTTGTCTTTCCATTTCAACAGCTGCAGTGTACCATTGCTCATTGGCACACTCTCTCCCTTCTTCAATTTGACTGTTTTGATGCCATCTGGTACTCCCTTCCTGTTGGCCCACAAGGTTCCACAGGCACCAGTTCCAAGCTGTCGTAGGTTGTGAAACAGAATAGGAGATGTATAATAATTGTCCATATATAGCTTGTGCCCTTGTTTGAGGTAAGGGTCCATTAGTCTCATGACTAGGTCATTTGTCTTTCCTTTTGTTGAAGGATTGTCACCAGTACTGTGGTATATTTCAAACCTGCAGCAATAACAATTTGAGGAGTCACAGAGCATGAACAGCTTTACTCCAAACTTGTCTGGGTTGTCCAGCATGTGAACACGAAAGGATAGATTTTCCCTCCATGCTACCATTCCCTCATCAAGCTCTTGAAATTTCCCCCTCATATGTTCATAAACAGGTCTGACTTTGAATACGGGATCATGTCCAGGCTGTCCTTTTGGAATATTGAGGTGATTGTTGTTCAGATGTAGGAAAGAAAGGATGAGTAAAAACCTATTCCTGGGCATGAATTTCTTGAAGAAGGGAGTCTCCAAAAGTTCATCTTTGCTCCAGTAGTCATGGAAATCTTGATGCTCCACTAGCCCCATTGTAATAATAATGCCAAGAAAACGTTTCATGTCATAGCAGCTGACAATTTCCCACAGTGTATATCGGGATTGCGGTTTCAGTTGTTGTCCCTGGGCGGAATGAAAAAATTTGGCTGCATATTGGTTTGTCTCCATGACCAACATGTCAAAGAAGCTACCAGCAAATTTTAGTTTGAAAAACTCAATCATCTTGGGATTGTCCCCCAAATTAGGGTTCAATTTCTTTTCTCTATCAAACCCAAGAACCTGTGTGTCCAGGTGTCCGCGAATCCACACATCCTCAAATGGTGCAATTTGCTCATCATTTTCCAGGTTGTCTTCTTCAAACCCTAGAAATTCATCATCCGAATAATCATTGACAAATATTTCTCTTACAGAATCACGACTGTTGGCATAACCTGGCACTAAAAAACGCTTCGCCATCGGCTACATCTTCCGTAACTTCCATTACGTATATAAAATACTGACGACCGGCAGTGAAAGAACGCACCGGAAATGCTCAATATATAGATGACTGGCAGTACACGAATTTTTTCTGGGACATCAATATATCAACTTCCTGCAGGACAAGGGTTAAAGGATACTAGCCATCCACAACTGAACTCAGAGGACACTGGCTGCCCACATCCAAATTCAGAGGGGGTTTCAACTGAGGGCTCTGACACAAAAGCTGAATGGGTGGGCTCAGACACAATAGCTGAAACTCAAAGTTCAGACACAGAAGCTGATGGCTCAGACGTAGAAACTGATGGCTCAGACACAAAAGCTGTGGGTGGGGGGCCTGACATGGAAGCTGGGGAGGCGGACCTAGACACAGGACCTAGGGAAGAAGGCTCAGACACAGAGACTCAAGCATGGATCCAAGAGGTCATGCCTTGTTCATGGAGCCTTTGGTATTATGTATGTATAAGTGAAAGTATGGTGACTCCACTTGAAAGCCTCACATGGTATTGATCAATAGAAAAAAGGTTGAGAGATGCTGGAGGCATCCACGGCATACTTGAGATCTAGAGCATTATTGTGGTCCTGCTGAGTGAATAAAGAGAAGTCCATGAAGTTCACAGGTTGTTCCATGCATGTTTTCTGCAGAAAATACATACCTTTTTAGATTCAGGCTCATCTGGAAAAATTTGATGCAATATCCTACAATATCAGAGGGACACAAGCTGTGAGGACCCTGGGGCTCACACCATCACGGCCTGCAGACATGGCTGAATGGAGGTCAGGGGAGGAGGTGGAGCGACCATGAGGAGGGGCCGAGGAGGGAGTGCCTGGTGGGTGCAGACCAACAGCAGGAAGACTGAAGGTGAAGGCAGCAGCCACAGCGTCAAACCTGTTCAAGAACAGATTTAGATCATTGGCCCAGTCGACACTGCCTTCAGCTCTTTTGCCACTGTTTGTTCTCAAACCAGTGGTGGTCATCATGCCACTCCAGACCTCCCGCATATTGTTCCGCTGGAGTTTCCAGCGGAACAATATGTGGTCTTGCCAACATGCTGGCCAACTTCAGGGCAATCAGCTAATCCCTATAGTATACAATGCAGGTCACCATAGTAGTGTCCTGTAGAAAAAAGAAAACAGTATTCCAACAGCAACCAAGACAGAAAAGACTCTCAATTTTCTAAACTAGCACTGTAAATAAATAAATAAATAAATAAATAAAACTCAGGAAATTCAGAGAATGGGAAAACTTAAAAAGTTAAATAAATAAACAAAGTGTTTGCAAGGCTGCACTCCAGTTGGGGCATATACACTTATTAAATGAGGTTTAATTAGATAATGGGCAAATGTTTTTCAACTTCACCCACTCCAGATAAGCTGATGAAAGTAACCAGTTTTATCCAGGAAACCCACCTGGCTTACTAATTCCATCCTCATTTCTCACTTTGGATCAGGAAAGTTAATAATTCAAGGAATCTTAAGATTGTTTGTTTTTTGTTATTTTTAATTTAGTATTTATGCTACAATTTTTACACTATAAAAAGTGCTACACACTGCGTGCACAATTATTAGGCAGAAAAAGATGCAAATTAACTGCCAGAGATTTGAGAAGAATCAAACATGAAGCTACTGGGAAGCCATTATCCTCCAGTGCTGTCATATTCTAGAACTCCAACCTACCTATTATGGACATTTACACTACATATTGCATCTGCAAAGCTAACAGCACTGTGGATGATCCCACACACCCCTTACACACACTCTTCACCCTCCTGCCATCTAGGAAGAGGTATCTAGGTACACAATATTTATAACACTGCTGTAATACTTTAAGAAACAGCAATGTTAATCTTTTGTCTAATCTACAGTTATAATTTACTGTAGATAAGGCAATAAACTATCTTCTAACCAAAAGTTTAAAAGCTGAAGCTTTTAAACTGTTCATTTTGTTACTTGAACATGTTTCACTGTGTCAGAATTTCTCTGCAGGATGCAGTTGAAGCTTTTTGATTCTTCACAAAGTTTTTTCTCTATAGAATCATTTGGGTGAATTTTCTGCTGGTTCCTTCTTCAGTCTGACCATCTTCAGTGATGATAATTTATGATGATAATTATCAAAATGATAACGACTGCAGCATCATTTCTAAAGCTGCATCAGCCTCAATGAAAAAAGAGTGCAGCAAGAGGAGGAGCTACACAACTGAATATGAAAGGCTTCATTTAGGAGTGAAGAGCTGCTGTGTTGTCTTTATTGTTCATTCAGTCCAAGTGAAAATAATGTTGCTGTTTTTCATTTGGATGATAACAGTCTCCTTTCAAACTGGTAATTCATCAAAAGATAGAATGAAATGTAAAAGGAGATGATAGACATCAAAAAATTTTGATCTTTGAATTTATTCATATTTCTGAAATTAAGCTTAGTTTGAAGACGTAGAGATAAAATCATCAGACATCATGGTGAAACATGTCTTTGTTGTTTTCAGGATCCTCTGTGGATTTGCTGACACCATCTGACGATGTACTGATGGGTTTGGAAGGAGACACTGTGACTCTGTCCTGCAAATATTCAGGCACTGTCTACAGCTTCTTCTGGTACCAACAGAAGTCCAGTTCTCCTCCACAGCTTCTCATCACGGACTATTCAGGACAAACAGAAAGGATGACTTTTAGAAAAGACCAAGAAAAGTTTCATTTGGAGCTCTCCCCTGCTGCAGTGACAGACTCTGCTGTGTACTACTGTGCTCTGAGGCCCACAGTGACAGGAAACACAAAAACTCTATACAAAAACCTTTGGAGCAAAGACAAGAATACTCCACAACATCCACTAGAGGGAGCCACACACTGTTAAGCCACTTATTCTTGTGTCATTGGACAAGGCAAAGTTTTTGATTTACCAGTCTATCTACGTTCCTACCCTCATCTATGGTCATGAACTTTGGGTAAAGACCGAAAGAATGAGATCATGGATACAAGCGGCTGAAATGAGCTTTCTCCGCAGAGTTGCTGGGCCCACCCTTAGAGATAGGGTGAGGACCTCAGTCATCCGGGAGAGGCTCAGAGTAGAGCCACTACTCCTCCACATCGAAAGGAGCCAGTTGAGGTGGTTCGAATATCTGATCAGGATGCCTCCTGAACGCCTCTCACTGGAGGTGTTTCGGGAACAGTGGAGGTCAGGCTGGCAGGCAAATGAATAGATAACAAGCAAGAATCATAAACTTGAGCAAGGTTGGCCTGGCTTACTACAATAACTTTAGATATACTCTGGTGGAGTCCTCAGGAGTCTGTGAGGCTTAAGTCCTGATGACCAATGAATCCCAGGTGTGCAGCTCCACTCCCCCCATGTCATCATGTACGTGAAACTCAGTAACAATTAGTTCCCCAACCTGACCCCCAGGGAGAGAAGGTGAGAGAGAGAGAAAAGATGATTCCAAGGCTGCCAGGCAGGGGACAGTGACACAAACTGAGTATCAAAATAAGAACACTTCATTAATCCCCAGGGAGGGAATTAATTGCCAAGGGCAAAATTACTTACCTGTGTAACTGAAGAACCTTTATCAGGGAGGAGATCAGGAACACCATGCTCACTCAAACATATGTTCAGGAGTCCTCTCAAGTCTTAAGTGCTTCATCTCTGGAACAATAGGTAATTATGATTTGCTGCTAATGCCATCTGTACAATGAAGCATCATAGTGGCAAGCTAGGTTTTTAACTGTATGCAAGAATAAAATGGACAAATTCATTCATTTAAAAATTCCATCTGGAATACACTGTGTGACGAAGTGTAAAGAAGTCAGAGGGGTTTGAATTGGCAGTAAGTTTATGTCAAATCAGTAGGTCTATATTATCTCAATTTAGCTATCAAAACTATCTAAGACAAGTTTTACAAGGAAAGGAGAGCAGCACAAACATGCTGTGTGTTAAATTAGCAGGGGAAATAACACAGGGCTGAATGAGTCCTGTCACTGTGATCAGGTGCCTTGTTCTAATCCACCTGCTTAGTGATGATGAAGACTAAACACAGAGATCACAGCTTCTTTATATTTACTGTAGCTCACAGTTACTCTACACTGCAGATATGATGCCTCTGTTCATCTCAGTGCTCCTGGCTACTATGTGCCTTGGTATGAACACAGTTTCTTCGATATCAGTCCAACATCGAAATTATTCTTTAACAGCACACTGATACTGTTTGTTGGTGCTTTACAGAATGAAGAGTACAGAGACAACATGCTGAAACCAAAAGGCGATATGACTGCAGCTGGAGAGACAGTAACACTTGACTGTCTTTATAACAGCAGTTCAACAAATTATCATCTGCTATGGTATAAATAGGATGGTCATAACAGCCCTCAATCCATCTTGAGCCAATTTAAGATTGGTCCAGTTAAAACAGAGGCTGAAGAGAGAACTGACTCCACCCACTGAACTTCAACTCATCCATTAACATTTCTTCCTCATTGTACTGCAGTGGAAGAATATGTGCTGTCTGTCTCGTTTTAATAACGGTAAAGGCATGTTGATGCACCTCCTTTTGCTTCTATCTCACGTTATAGGTGAGTTTAAGAATGTGGATTAAAGTTTAGTTGAAGCTGCTGCATTAAAATATACATACTGTATTTCATAATATAACTTTTTTGTTTGCTCTTATAGATTGAAAATCAGGTTTGAATCATCGTTAAATTGAACCGATAGAGTTCTACATTTGATTTTGTTGTGAATGTCCACAAAGTAAGGCTGTACAGGAGACATTTTCCAATTTCTTTTCCTCTCAGCCTCATGGAGAGTGTTAGTCTGATGGTTTCATTTTCTCTACTTTTTCCAGGACTAACAGCTGGAGACACAATCTCTCCTGCACAAGACAAAGTCAGTCGAACAGAAGGACAATCTGCCACACTCACATGTAACTATCAGATAGCTGGTACTCGTTATGTTTACTGGTACAGACATCATTCTGATCTCCAGGCTCCTCAATTTATACTCGAGGAAGTATCAGGAAGTGGAGCTGAATATATTCAGAATCCTCATCGATATGGATGCCAAACATCAGATGATTCAACTAAACTGACCATAAAAGCCCTAACCCTGGCAGACACAGGTCTCTAGAACTGTGCTCTAGAACTACAGTGGTACAAAGTGTAGAAGAGGCTCTACAAAAACCTGAACACAGATAACTGAACTACTCTTCAAAGAAGAGGAAAGTGGTATTCAAAGCAACTCGTCACAGCTTATTATCAGCTGGGTTCTGCTATTTCCTATTTTATCAGAATTGCTGTGGTTACAGCTGCTAATGAGACACTGTGGGAGGATTCAAATGAGCAGCGAGTTCCCATCAACCACAAACCAACTGCAGGAAGTTTAAAACACTGAGAAAAAAATAGACAAAACTTTTGTAAAATATTTCTGATTTTACAGCAATAAAAATTTTACATTGGTGCATAGTAGTCATACAGTTCATTATAGACAGTTAAACAAAGAGCAAGTTTTATGAGAATTCTGTATACAATACAAACATGTTGGCTTTGGCCACCAATAATTAAGGTTCATGCAAGAAACAGCATTACAAACATTGTTTGATCTCACAAAGAATGTTAAAACACATTATTTTGTGCCAAAAATCAGTTAAGCTCTTGTTAATGTCTATAAACAAATCTTCATATGAATTTGCAAGCAGTTGACATGTTTTACGGCTTTTTGTTTGTAGTCTGGCTTTGTAGTCTCTTTATTAATGCATGGTTTGCATACTGATAAAAACAGAGTGGAAGACAAAATTGATAGGGAATCTTACAAGAAATGTCAAAATCATCGGTTAATGTAAACCTTTAAAAGTGTAGCTGAACTTTTAGACAACAAGTTGGGCATGTATTAGAAGTAGCTTGTCATTGAAAGGTAATAGTTATTCTGTGGGTTAAAGGCTGTTGTCGCCGTGTACTGTCACTGGGGGCAGTATCAAAAATATGGTACAACCTGTCTGTGGGTGAATTTGGCTTATGCTGTTGTTGGTCTTTTAGCTGAGAACTTGTCATGTTCAAAACAAACATTGTGTAATAAGAAAAATAAGGGTAGGGACTTCATTTTCATTCATAAGTCATACAGGCATACATGAATAATTATCACTATTTCCTAGTAGTGGCTGGAGTAGTATGCACTGAGTATCACACGACAGTGAGATGAGATCCAACATGGTGGAACCTAGTCACTAAAAAGCAAAGTAAATGACCAGGTTTTTAAAGTATTAAAGTATTTTAAATAACTGGACTCTTTCTACATCATAAAATATAACTACCTCAATCTCAGAGAAGATCAAGAGAAGAGCACACTTTTTCTAATTCTGAATATGTTAATGGACTTGGAAACATTTATTGACCTCTACTACAGCCAACATAAAATGGATTCAACTCCTGAAATGAGCCACACAGATTCATCCAAACCCAGCAGAAGGAAGAAGACCTTATGTACAGAAACAAGCAACTTTCAAACAACAACTATTGAAGTCAGTGTGCTGCAGTCTATAAACAATAAACTCAGTTTGCTAGTCATACTTTGTAATGAAATGAAATAACTCCAGTCAAGTACGGTGGCTGAGAAGTGCAAATCAAAATTACAAAATGACA
Organism: Etroplus canarensis; assembly: GCA_015106775.1. Lineage (NCBI taxonomy): Eukaryota > Metazoa > Chordata > Actinopteri > Cichliformes > Cichlidae > Etroplus > Etroplus canarensis. The sequence continues at coordinate 2,654 of VUQH01070461.1, read as the reverse complement.
GAACACTTTTACAACTGTAGTCAAGCCTTGAATTTGCACACAACTACATTAAAAAAATTGAACAAAACATTCGCCAAAAACATTGACTTTGTTATAAAAGAAAGCAAAACAATGAAAGAAACAATATTTGATCAGAAGAAGCATGCACAACAACTTGATTTTCTCCAGCATTCCCAAGCACCCATCTGACAACCCCAAAAATACTGATAAAGGTCTTTATGGAAAAAGGACTCAAACTTTCTCTTAACATTCTAAACCAGATAACTTTCACCTGTGTTTACCTTTTGAGATCCCATATCAAAAATTCCCCTGTCCCATAGTCACCAAACTGGAAACTTTCAAACACAAGGTACTTATAAAAAGTAAAGGGAAAGAACTCAAAGGCCCAAACTACAAACAGTGATCAATTCCCCCATGAACTAAATGAAATATGTATGATCCTATACTCCATCATAAAGAAGCAAAGACAAAACAACTAATGTGTCAACCTGATTGTGGACAAACTTTACATCGCTCCCGGCAAAAAGACAGTAGCTCTCCCACGCTCTTCTCCCCCTGCTCCCTACTCTCACTACAGATCACAATGTCATCTGCAAACATCATAGTCCACTGTGACTCCTGCTTTAACTTCATCTGTCACCCACCATTGCAAATAAGAAGGAGCTCAGAGCTGATTGCGGATCCAATCCCGCCCACCTTAAACCCATCTGTCATTCCTACCACACACCTCACCAATGTCTCGCTGTCCTCATACATGTTCTGCACCACCTTCACATACTTCTGTGCCACTCCTGACTTCCGCTTTCAACACCACAGTTCCTCTTGTGGAAGCCTTATCATATGCTTTTTCTTTTTATGTACACCACCCTTATTCTTGAATATCAGTACCCATGTACTTCCTTTCTATTCCTAGGACACCTAGTCATTCTTCAAGATTTTGTTAAAAAAATGTGGTTAAAAAGTTTCCATTCTTCATTCTCTTCATAGCTGCCCTCACTTCCTCCTTACTAATACTCTGCACTCTTCCAAAATTATCTTTCCTCCTTTCTCTCTCATTTTCCCGAGCTTTGTATGTCTTTTTTCTTATGAATGTCATTCCTTTTTTCAAGCATTTCCATGCTTTCTTGTCTGTTATTATTATTTTAATTATAATAATTATTATTATTATTAATCCATCCATTGTCTCCTGGTTTTTTAGAAGTCATGGAAGCAGCAGTTCAAGCTGAGAAGCCCAGACTTTCCTCTCCCCAGCCACCTCCTTTAGCTAAGAGACATAGTCTCCCCAGCATTTCCTCGGTCTGCCACAGGGTCTCCTTCTAGAGATACATGACCAAAAAAACTCCAGTGGGAGGCATCCAGGAGGCATCCTGATCAGATGCCCAAACCACCTCAACAAATAATAATATTAGATGAAAAGGCATATGAACTACGGAAGAGGATTAAGGCCACTGGAAAAAAAATAAAAGTGGGCATGTCTTTTTTTTTCTTTTCCAGAATTCTGAGAAAAAAGTCAAAAAAGACGTGCCCACTTTTTTTTTTTTCACTGGCCCTAATCCTCTTCCGTAAAGGAACACACATAAAGAAAAAAATAAAAAACCATCAATAATAAGACTACTACTACTACTACTATCGCTACTACTACTACTACTACTACTACTACTACTACTACTACTAATAATAATAATAATATCAGTACAAAACAAAACAAGCTAGAATCTAAACATTCTAGAAACTAACAAAGAATTTAAACCCATAACCACAAAATGCCTGCAGACTGTGACCTGGAACAGAGTCTGTGGGTCCTTTTACTGAGCTCATCAGTAGTCCTTCCCCATCACAGCCATCCAGATGTTTAACATTATTTTTTCACCACTACCCAACCACCACAAGCATCCAGACTACTTCTGATCTAAGCACTGAGGACTCCTCACATATTTCTTCAACCCACTGAGCCACTGGACAGTTGCACTGAGCAAATCCCCAAACTGTATCTTATCAGACTTTCACTTGCAACAGGTGAGCGGCAACATAAAACACCCCCCAAAACCCTCATGTATGTAAGAACTAAATTCTTCCTTCCAAAGTTTTTTTTTTTGCCAATATGTTTAGTGTCTTTTTCAAAATTTTTTCACAAACACATAACATATACACATACATACATATACACACTACACACACAAACTGCATACCTTTGCATCATTTTTCAATTTGAATAAACGTAATGAAATTGGATTAATTAACAAATTATGAAGGAAAATAAATAAATAAATAAATAAATACAAATTAAAAATAAAAATAAATTAATTAATTTTAAAAAAGGGGGGGGAGAACGAAAATGGGGGCTACATTTAACAGCATTTGCAAATCATTTCAGAAAAATCTAGCACTCTCATTTGTCATAATATTCATATATGGTTCCCAGAGTTTATCAAAGTCTTTTTGTTTTCCCTTGGCAATGTATGTTAGTCTTTCCAGTCCAATACATTCAGAAAGTTCCTTTATCCACATCTTCATTGTAGGAGCATCCATACTCTTCCAGAATAGTGCAATAACTCTCCTTGTAGAAGTCCAAAGTCCAAAACTGCATACTGTCTCTGTGTTTGTAGAAAGTTCTTTGAGTATATTCCAAGCACACATAGTTTAGCATTTAAAGG
>VUQH01070460.1:0-10851 GCA_015106775.1 Etroplus canarensis | reverse complement strand
GTGTCGCTTGAGAAATACTCCAAACAACTGGTTCGGAATTGTTTTTTTCATCTAAGAAACATTTCTAAACTCAGACTACTGGTGTCAAAGACAGAACTTGAGATGATTATTCATGCTTTTATTTCTTCTCGTTTGGATTATTGTAATGGTCTTTTTACTTGTCTCAACAAATCAGCTTTGGATCGCCTTCAGACTGTACAGAATGCGGCGGCAAGACTTTTAACTGGCACTAATAAGAGGTCGCATATTACTCCAGTTCTGGCTTCTCTCCATTGGTTGCCAGTAAATTTTAGGTGTCATTTAAAAATTTTAGTTTTAACTTTTAGAGCTTTACGTGGTGAAGCTCCCCAGTATATCTCTGACCTGTTGAAACTGCATGCTTCTTCCCGAGCACTTAGGTCTTCAGATCAGAAGTTACTGTTGGTCCCATGTACTAGATTTAAAACACGAGGGGATCGGGCTTTTCAGGTACTGGCACCAAGGCTGTGGAATTCTCTTCCATTGTCCTTACGTTGTGTAGACTCTACTGTTTCTTTTAAAAAGCAGCTGAAGACATTTCTCTACAAACAAGCTTTTACTTAATTTTTTTTGGTTTTATTGTGAATCACTTTGTGATCTTTATCTATGAAAAGTGCTATATAAATAAATTTTACTTACTTACTAAAAAGAGAAACAGCTTGAGGAACATGCAGCAACTAACAAAATTAATTGGCAAACAGTCCAATAATGTGAATGGGTATAAAAAGAGCACCAGAGAGGCAGAGTCTCTCAGAAATAAAGACGGATAGAGAATCAGCAATCTATGACAAACTGCATCTACAAATTGTGGAGCAATTTTAGAATAATGTTCCTCTTAAGAACCTGGAGAATGACAGAAGACCCAAAGTGTCATCTATGCCAGAAGCCAGCCAACCTAGAGCACATATTGTCATCTTGCCAGGTTGCTCTTACTCAAGGAAGGTATAGGTGGAGACACGATCAGGTCCTCAAAGCACTCGCCTACACATTAGAGACAGCGGAAGAAGAACTACAAGCATTTCGACCAGCCACGCTTCATCAATTTTGTCAAAGGTGGATAGCGGACAACAGGGGCCACCACACATGGTAGAGGCGGCATACTGAGTATGGCCAAAGATTGGGAACTGAGAGTTGATCTTGGGAGGAAGCGAGTGTTCCCACCGATAGTAGAGACAACCCAACAACCAGATGTCCTACTAATATCGGAGAACACCAAGAAACTGGTGGTGATAGAGCTGACTGTACCATGGGAGACTCGATGTCAGGAGGCCCACATATGCAAACGTGCGAAGTACGATGATCTGGTGACTGACTGTAGGTGAGCAGGATGGCAGACATGGAATTTTCCAGTTGAAGTGGGCGCACGAGGTTTCCCAGCAGCGTCATGTTGGAAAACGATGGCAGCTCTGGGAATGAGCGGCAGGGTGAGGAAGAGAGCAGTCAACAACATGGCAGTGGCAGCCGAAAGGGCATCAAGTTGGTTGCGGCTACGTAGGGATGACAGTAGCTGGAAGCCTAACCGTTAGGGGTAGAAGACTGATCACCTTCTGCTGTCCCACCATCCTGAGGACGTTACGGGTTAAGGAATGAAACGTCTGTAGACGGATGGACCCGGCGGATGACTCGATGGTCTAGCAGCAGGAACATCAAGGCTGTATTAAATAACTCAATGTAAAATTAAAAAGATTTTGTATATTCCATCATCTACAGTACATAATTTCATGAAAAGATTCAGAGAAAATGGAAACATCTATGGACAAGGGATACACCTGAAAACCAGTAATGGATGTTGGGGATCTTCATGCCCTCAGGAGGAACTGCATTGCAAACAGGCATGATTCTGTCATGGAAATCACTGCGTGGGCTCAGGAACATATCCTGAAATCATTTTCTGTGGACACAATTTGCCATGCCATTCACAAATGCAGGTTAAAGCTCTATCATGCACAGAACAAACCATACATGAGCATAATCCAGAAAGACGGGCGTCTTCTGTGTCAAAGCTCATTCAAAAAATTAAGAGAAACAACAAGGAACACGTCTGTGATCAGAAAAATCGAAATTTGAAATTTTTTTGGGAAATAATGGACGTTGCATACTCTGGACTAAAAAGGAGAGGGGCCATACGGCTCATTATCAGTGCTCAGTTCAAAAGCCTGCATCTCTGATGGTATGAGGGCGCATTAGTGCCTATGGTACTGGCAAAGGCACCATCAATGCTGAAGGTATATGCAGGTTTTAGAGCAACATATGCTTGCATATTTCAGCAAGACAATGCTGCCAGCATGGCTTTGTAATAGAGTCCTGGTGCTAGACTGGCCTGCCTGCAGCCCAGACCTTTCACCAGCTGAAAACTGAAAAAAAAATTATGAAACGCAAAATACCACAAAGAAGACCCTGAACTGTTGAGCAAATATATTAAAAAGGAAGGGGACAATATTTCTCTCCCAAAGGTCCAGCAGCTGGTCTCCTCTGTACCAATACATTTATAGACCGCTGGGATGCTACCCAGTGGTGAACATGTCCCTGTCTCATATTTTTGAGACGTGCTGATGCCATCAAATTCAAGTTGAGCTAGTATTTTTCAGGAAATATAATTAAAGACCTCAGTTTCAACATTTGATTTGTTCTCTATCCTGTTCTGTGAATAAAATATTGGTTTATGAGAGCTGCAAATCATTGCATTGTTTTTAATTTATATTTTACATAGTGTCCCAACCTTTTAAGAATTGGGTTATAGTTTGACATATCTGTAGCAGTTGATTGTCAGTTGTTCAAAGGTGTGTTCATGTCCAAGTACAGTCCCCTTTAAAAGTATTGGAACAGCAAGGCTGGTGTTTACAGTGCACTGAAGACATGTGTATGATCAAAAGATCCATAAAAGAAGAGAGAACAGCTGGGAAAAGGGTGAAAATCCATCAGATGCATCCCTAGTACTGCAATTTGGAATGTTTTAAACAAGAAGAAAGTTACATGTGTACTGAGCAACAGGCATTGAATTGGTCATCCAAGGAAAAACAAATGATGACAGACATATAGTGAGATGAGGAAAGAAAAACACAAAACAACAGTATGTAACATAATGAATGACCTCCAAAGAGCAGGGAAATATGGAAATGGATATGGAAATGTTGAAATATCACAGTCCACTGTTTGAAGGAGACTTGGAGAACAAATACAGAGGCCACACTGTGAAATACAAACCACTTATCAGTAGTAAAAATCAGAAAGTCAGATTGGAGTTTGTTTTATGTACTGATGAGATGAAGATTAAGCTCTACTAAAGTGAAAGACCAAAGTATAGAGAAAGAAGGGATCTGCTCCTAAACATACAAGCTCATCTGTGAAGCACAGCAGAATTTGTGTCATGGCTTGGGCTTGCATAGCTGCTTCTGGAACAGGTTCAAACATTTTTGTTGATGATGTAGTAGCAGAATTAACAAAGTGTGCAGAAACACATTGCCTGCTAATTCATGGAGAAATGAATCCAAACTAATCAGGAGGAATTTTATTATGCAGCAAGACAATGATCCTAAATACACTGCCACCTCAACAACTCAAAGGGCTTTATCAGCAAGAAAAATGGCAGATTTTGGACTAGTTGAATCAATCACCAGATCTTAACCCTGTCAAACATGCATTTCACCCCCTAAAGAGAACAATAGAGGAAGAAACCCCTCAAAGCATGTTTTGTTGTATACTGTTTAACATTATGCAGATGTAAATACCAGGAAATGAAAGCTGTAACTTTGATCTCTCGTCTCATACTCATCTATTGATCTCACATAATTAATCGGCCTTGCTGTTATAACACTTTTGAAGGGGACTATAAATGGGGCTTTACAGTTCATCTCTTGCTATACTTCCAGTATCACTTTTCTTCTGACATTATAAAGAGCCTTAATGAAAAAATGTATATGTATCAGTGCTTAGCAAATATTATTTATCTCATAAATGTAGAGGAGAGGTTTCTGGCACAACTTCACCTACTTCCAAGATGCACAGAGAAGAGCATGACTTCAGCGACAGCTTGTAGCACTTGTAGCATAAAGAACGTGTTTCACCCTGTGGCCTTCATTAAGGTCATTCTGATCAAGATGACCTTATTGAACAATAAAGCAGTTCTTTATGTTACAGGTGTTGCTGAAGCTTTATCTTCTTTAGCTCATAAACACAGAAATTGATCTGGCACATCCAAATGTCCTTTATTCTGAGTTCTAACTATAGCAATGTTAAAAGCCACAGCACATGATGATAATTTACAGTAAACAATATACTGTGCCTCCACCTCTTTTTTTTCCCCCAATGACAACCCCAAAGCACAAAACCGGAACAATTTAAAAAAATGTAGAAGAAAATGTAGAAGAACTTGAACGGGCTACACAAAGTCTTGACTTTAATATCTTTCGTGACAGAGGCCTTGTCAGCCAAAATCAGTATCAAACACTGCAAATGGTGTTGTAACTTAAGGAAACTAATCACTATAATCAGGGAACACTGCAAACGGGAACACAATATTAAAAGCTGAAAACAGATAGTTTAAGTTCAGATTTTCAGAAGTTCAGTTCAGATCAGTGTCTGCCTCATTTGTGGGAAACTCCCATTCATTACAAACCTGAACGTCTGGATGCCACCCCAAATGTCCGAGTGACAATTTATACATTAAGGATGCATATAATTATGAGCTGTTCCTATTAATAACTACAATCCAGCTTATTGTTGACTTATGTAATATACTGCGCTCATAAGAAATATTACGGTGGAGCCAGACGGTGGATCAACTGGATCACAGTAGAGTACAGGTGTTAAACATAAGACCTGGGATCCAGAACCGGACCACCAAGGAGTCCAGTATGACCCACTGGATGGATTTGGAAAATTAGAAAATTGCAAAGTGGTAGCAGCAGCACAACGTTTGGACTTTTAGCTGTATTTTTGTCACTTTTCTACTCTTCTTACTGAATCAAGGTGGGTTTTTTCCATTTTTACCACTGCATCAAATAATAGAGGAGTTCCTCTTTTTTCAATATTTACTATTACAGTGGGTACACAGTAAAAAAAAGTTGGCATTTTCTCTGATTACACAGAAAATTTCAGTTTTTGAGTTATAGGACAAAGTTTTCTCATTTTACAGATTTATGGTATTATTAAAGTTAAATTGAGTTTTTATTTATCAAAGATTAAGCCCCAAAAGCCGTGCTGATAGGTTTCTTTGATTTACTACAGTTGCACTTCTCCAAAATGTGGATAAACAGATGTACTGTTGAAATTGCAATTTTTTTTCTCTTAAGAAAGGGATTTAATGTGTTGTTACATTTCTTTACTCTGAAAGAAAGGGGAACAATATAGAGGTGTTTTTTCCCCAAAAGGTTATCAAGTAATACTGGTCTGCTTCACTTCAAATCAAAATTGGGAGTATGCTGCCCATGATGTAAAATGAGTTTGCCACCCTTGCACTAGAGGGTTGAGGATAAGTGGAGCTATAATGGGACTGATAGAGTTTTTACCTTCTTGGACATCATTATGGCAAAATACCACTGGTGAGGGAGTTGCTGCCAGCAATGCACTGTTGTGGAGACATGAGCCAAGAAAAAAGGTAAGAGTGAGAATAGAACATAAATGTTGGTGTTTAATATGTAGGTAGTGTGATTTATGCAATATAACATTAAAATTATTAAAGCAATAACACACACTAGGCAATAAACTACTGAAATAATGAACTGCAAGATAAACAAACTTCATTATTCAACAATAATTATAGGTCCACTCTCACTGGTTGACAGCACAGATAAAGCGCTATGTGCAAATCACAGATGACTTGAATTTTAATGTCATACTTTTTAGCACAATTATTTCTGCTGGTTAGCCACAGTATGTAAAGATATTAAATGTGATGTGATGAAAAAAGCAGTGTTTAAACCTCTAGAAGTTTAGGAGTACAGAACTGAAATCTTGACCATTCCTGATTGTAGAAAGAAGACTGAACTGCCTAGAACAGCTAAGAAAACACTACCTTGGAGTCTTAAAAGCACCATGCTGTGAAAGATATGCTTTCAGGTCAGATAAAGCTGAAGGCTCAAGTTCACTGCAGCAGTTAACACATTTCAGAGAAGAGGGTACACAGAAACAAGATAACACTGGCTCATAGATAAATACAGACAATAAACACTGGTCTGATTTTCTAGTCATTCTAAGGTCAGACTATCCAGACAACTCGACAGTGAAGTTGTGGAGGGACAAAGGTCAGCTATTAGAGTGGAAGCACAAACACAGCTAGTCCTGCCCCAAAGATTAAATTATTTTTTCATAACTAAAGTCCAGCTATAACACTTGCAGTCTTCATTAATGTAACTAACAAGTTTAATATACAATTTTGATTCTGCAAACTTTGACATGAGAACACATTTTAGTAGTAACCTAATTTGTCTAGTGGTGAGGATACATTGTTCTTGACTAAATATTTATAACAAATCACAATTATGTCTAATACAGTCACATATTTATGTGAAGACCGCAATTAAAGCAAGTCTGAAGGATATATTGTGACTTTTTTAAAAATTCTGATATTGGCAGGGCTACCTTGAAACCTCACAGCAAAGAAAGTCACTAAACACTTTTTAATCGGTAAATTGCATTCCCATGCTCCACTCACTCCATTCTTGAGGTTCTTGGTAGTGACCCTTGGCCATAAGAAGCTGAATAGGCTAAGGTGCCTCTCTGCTTAAAGTCTGCATAAAAATCATAGCAGGTGAGATAACTCTTAATAAATGATCTTGTTTGCATGTGGCTTAAGCAATACAGATTGCATCATTGTTTTCATAAACATACTGAAGCAGAAAGGCTTATCTCTGGTGTGAAAGGTGACAGAGGATTTGTCACTCCACCCCCACCACACACACATCAAAACTTATGTAACCTGGCTGCAAAAACTGATTCAATATACAGCATTTGGCCAATTGAAGCCAACTCACCGGAGCCTCTCCAGCTCAGCAGGAAGGTCCAGCTTCATCAGCTTCTTGTACTTCTTCACATGTGTGTCACGTACAAAATTAATCTTCATCACTTGATCCATGTATCTAAAAACAGTGTGACAGTATTTTTTTACTGTGGTGAAGGAGCTGTTTAAGTAGTAGAGATACACTGATATGTCCTTACTTATCAATGGTCCCAAACAGCCACTTAGGTTCTTTGTTGAAGGGCATAACCATATTATGGAAACGTGCCAACTTAGTGGCAATCTCTGCTGAAATGTCTGGATGTGAAAGCTGATCAGTGCGCATGCGAGTATTCTGGGAAAATAGAAATAAAACAGAATTACTACTTCTACAGCCGCACTATGACAGTAACCTCTCCATAATCTGATTAAGTCACATCCGCGACTGAAAAGTATTCTTCAGCACAAACGTGCTTCTGAAACTGAAGTTGTACTGAAAGTACAAAATTATTCTTTGGTTTTCCAGAAACTCTATGACAAGCTTGAATGTTCAAGTCAAGGTTATTATAGTTAATTAAAACTAAACTAAACCTACATGAGAAAAATCATTTTAGTTAACTGAAATAAAAATAAAAACTAGACTTTTTGAAAAAAAAACAAAAACTAAAATAACATTGTGGGCTCAGGAAACTAAATAAAACAAAATAAAAATATACAAAAAATACCCTTAGTTCTAGTCTTTGACAGTTAGGTTAAATTTGGTCAGTCAGTCTGTCTGATGAGACTTTAATGCATCTGTTTATTGAGACTCAGGATGGCTACATGATTGTGACTCATCTGCCTTCACAAAGTGTTGTGTTTGTATTGTAATTTCTGATCTAAATATCTTAAATCTTCCCCTGACAAATACCATCCATATTATAATAATTAAGAAAAATAAAACTAACACTGAAACTGATAAAAACACTGAAACTAAAACTAAACATTTTCATGCAATAAAAACTAAACTAAAATGATAAAACCAACTCTGGAAACTAACTGAAACTGAACTGGATTCAAAACAAAAACTCAAAATGAAATAAAAACAAAAACTAATCAGAAAATACAAAACTATAATAACTCTGGTCCAAGGCTATCACAAATAACACTTGGTCTAGTGAAAATCAAACATAATTATCACTTGTTTTCAAAGAATAAAAAACTTACAGATGGAACATCAGTAGAAAACTGCTGTGTGTATGATTGTGTAAACACTGTGGTGAATATCATACCGGAAGGTACTCTTCCAGGCGTCCCTTGGGGAAGATGCCATAAAGCTTTGGGCCTAATGTTCTTTCTGCCAGAATGGCAAACATCACACTCTCCACTACCAGAGAATCGACTCCCTATAAAACAGAGACACATGAATCAGAATCCTTTATTACTCCAGGGGACAAACATGTGAGAAAAACCACACTAACATTTATTTACACATGGAAATTTATGGCAATTTTAAAGGTATACTGACAACAACGACATATTGGCAGACACACACTCAAACACAACTTTTTGAGAAACCCCTCCAAGAAAGACCAACCTGTAGGATGGCGCCATAAATTCTGAGGAGCACCTGACGAGGTTCCTCTCCCAAACAGTGCACATGGTCGGGCAAACTACACAGGTACAGCAGATTACTCAGTCCACCACTGCAAAATAAAACCACCATGTTACAGCATCTAAGGAGAGTTAAAATGACCACACCACATCTAGTCAAACCTGGAAAATCCCATTAGAGTTTGCTTGGAATGCTTTTGTGTTAACCCCATAACATCTGCAGCTTCAGATAGCTTCCAAAATGGAGCTCAAGGCTACTCAAGAATTTTTATGAGAGGATTTGATGGTTGTAAGGTACAAGTTTAAAATTACATGATTGCATGACCCATAATGAAAAGCAGACATCATGTTATTTTTTAAATTTTAAGTATACATTTTTATTATATTTGGAGCACTGTCCTATGAGAATAAGTGCAGTGACCTACGTGAGGCTGGATCTAGATTAGATCATCCAGAAGACTTCCCTTCACATTTGTAATCTTTGAGATCCTTGCTCACTGTGATCAGTCTAAAAGATTTTTTTTGTGCATCCTAAAAACCTCCCTGGACTTTCTCGATGTGACCCCAAATAGAGGAAGTAATTTTGATCATTTGAAGCAAGGGCGAATTTAGCCCCTTTTTTATGGCTACTCGCAGCACCCATACATTTCAAGCGCCGTCAGTAGTCCGACAGCGAAATAGCCAATGACAGTGGAAAAGGAGTGTCACTACAGCTGATCCAACCTAGCACAAACCAACAAGGAATTGATGGACATTACTTTATTTTGGTGGCTCCTTACACATTAGCGTGTGGTTAAGCTAACTATAAATTCCCCTACCATTCCAATAAGGATGTTTTTACCTCTTATCCAGAGGATGGCTGTAATTTACCTGACAATGCTGATCTGAAAATCAGCCTCTTGGAGGGTCTTCCACGACCCTGACAGAAAGTCTCGGCACCAAATGAAGGCCTTCTCCCTGGTCTCCCGGTCGACCTCCTCGCATCGCCCATTCCGGAAAGACTCTGCCTCCGAGTCGTCATCGCAGTTAGCCCCAAACAGAGGACTGGGGGTCAGTAAGTGTCTCTGCTGGTTTACATCAAGCGTGCTCTCCACTCGCTTTTTCTCCGCCAGACGTGCCGTGTCTTCTGCAGTGACGGTGGGACTGTTGCTGTTGTAACGCCCCGGCGCTGAATTGTCTTTTTTGCCCAAAACCGCTCCGCCAAAACTGTCGGTTACATTTCCACCGGGCTGCATGGTGAATTTCCTGGCGAAGAGTAAATGAGCCCTGGTGTGAAACGTTGGTGTGTAGTGGCAGGAGGAGCTCGCTGACACTCGCACTGCACCGATACAGCTACTTAACCGGAAGAGCCAACCACAACTGGACGGTCTGAAACGCATGGGACGCGGCTGCCAGCGTGACTATAAAATATTCAGATGACTTTTTCCTCGTCAGACGCCCATCGACCAGTTGTTTGGACCGAGCCGGGGTGGGGAATTCAATATCGAATCAGCTTTCAAGTTCGAGTCCATAAACCAATGTCACTGGGCGTTGCTGGTAGTAAATTTCCACGTGGTTGCGCGTTCGCTAAGGGTTTCTGGGAAATGAAGTGCTTACGTAAGGAGGCGTAGACTTCTGTGGATTAAAAAAACGCTGTTAAACATGCACTACCAGTCAAAAGTTTGGACACACCTTCTCATTTAATGGTTTTTCTTTATTTTCATGACTAGTTACATTGTAGATTCTCACTGAAGCCATCAAAACTATGAATGAACACATATGGAAGTAAAGGCTTGTAGTGAGTTGTATGAGAGGCTAGACACCAAGGAAGGAGAGAAGGACTTGTATCGAGTGGCGAGACAGAGCTGGAAAAGATGTGCAGCAGATTAGGACGATTAAGGATATAGAGGGAAATGTTTTAACGAGTGAAGAGAGTGTGTTGAGAAGATGGAAAGAGTACTTTGAGGAGCTGATGAAAGGAAAACGAGAGAGAGAGAGGAGGGCAGAGAGAGGGAAGATGGTGAATCAGGACGTGCAGAGTATTAGTAAGGAGGAAGTGAGGGCAGCAATGAAGAGGATGAAGAGTGGAAAGGCAGATGGTCCAGATGACATACCTGTGGAGGTATGGAGATGTCTAGGAGAGAGGGCAGTGGACTTTTTAACCAGATTGTTTAATACAATCCTGGAGAATGAGAGAATGCCAGGGGAATGGAGAAGAAGTGCACTGGTACCAATCTTCCAGAATAAGGGTGATGTGCAGAGCTACAGTAACTACAGAGGGATCAAGTTGATGAGCCATACCATGAAGATATGGGAGAGGGTTGTTG
>VUQH01070458.1:0-12071 GCA_015106775.1 Etroplus canarensis | reverse complement strand
AGAGATAGGTGTGTGTGTGTTTGTGGGTGCGTGTGTGTGTGTGTGTGTGTGTGTGTGTGTGTGTGTGTGTGTGTGTGTGTGTGTGTGTATTAGGGCCGTCAAAATTAATGCATTAATTGTGATTAATCAAATCACATGATTAATTTGATTAAAAAAATGTTATTACAATTAACAGGATTGCTTCCTGAATTTCAGAATAAAATATTTTTTGTCACCTCTTTTCACAATAATGCTAAATAATAATTATTACTTCTATAATTATATAAGAATAGTGTATTTACTGTGTGAAATGACAAGAAATGCCTGTTTTAGTATTTCCATCATGACTAAAAACACTGTATATATATATGTATATATATATATATATATATATATATATATACACATACATATATAAATCCCCTCTCGCCCCTGCGGGTGGTCTATCCTTCAAGCTTGGGTCCTCTGCCAGAGGCCTGGTGTCTTGCCTGGTGTCATAGACCCCAGCCTCTATGGATCTTGTGTTCAGAGCTTGTTCCTGTGCCGCCATGATTATTGCCTCTGTGCTGTCTTTCATCCTTTAACCTTGTTAAGCCGGGCAACGGCTGAGGAACCAGGGTTAATTTAAGGTTAACCCTGGTTAACCCGGCTTAACCAGGGTTAACCAGGCAACGGCTGGTTAACCCTGCCGAAGGCATCTGGTCGTCCTCGAGCCGGGCAACGGCTTAAACAAGGTTAAGCCGGGCAACGTCCGAGCCGGTATGGCTTTATATTTATTTTTCTCGCTCATGTCTGCGGTAGGCTTGGTTAGGATGGGGGGGGTCTAGCCTGGGACCCTGACTGGATACAGACGCCCCGGGGCAGGATTCGAACTTGCGACTCCCACTAGTGGTAAGACTACCGCCTTTGGAGCGGGAGTTGCAGGTATATATATATACACACACACACACACAATGGGTGAAATATATATAATAATATAATAAAATATTGTGATTCTGATTCTGACAAATCATACCTGTTGAAGAACAGTCTGGATGGCTTGTAGTTTTAATATTTCAGGGCAATCATACGCCACATCATACAGACTCATATCCAACTTTTCAAACACCAAGCCTTTTGTATCACCCTCAGTGAAGCTGTCAGTGAATCTGATAATGTAGAACTTCTCCATCTCTCCATCATGTCCTCCTTCACTACATCCATGAACCTTCTCTGTGGTCTTCCTCCTGGCAGTTCCATCTTCAACATTCTTTGTCCAATATATATACACTATCCCTCCTCTTACCTTTATATTTTACCTTAAAAACTGTTTCCCTCACTTTGTTTGCTGTCATTTTTTTTCATCACAGCCTAGAAAAACCCAAAATCAGAGTAGGAAAAAGTTTGATTTTGTTTACTTTGAAAATCACAAACATGTTTATCAAACCATTTTTGTAACTTAGAATGAAAACATAAAGTGTAAATGTCAACATCTGAAGCATACATTTAGCAAACAACAAAGATATATACAAGTTTTATTAATAAAATATAGGCAATGTCTCATGTGTTTTTTTAATTTAACTATATACAAAACAATCAGGTGTCACACTAAAATGGCATAAAATTTATTTGTGACACGCCAAAACGGCAGCTTCGGTCCACCACAACACACAGAGATCTCTTAAATCTCAAAACTCACTGTCTCTCTATGTCTGTCTGTCTGTGTCCCAGTTCAGGGTCTGCATCATTCAAAGGCAGCAGTTGAAGGCCAGTTATGTCATAGTGAGATGACGAAGGCTGTCACAATTCTAATGCGTCCACAGCTCAAGTGACTAAGAGAAAAGAAAAACTATTTAGCACAGTTGAACACAGTAGATATAAAATGATCATCTGTAAAATAAGGTCAATGATCAAGTAACAGCTAAAAATATTAGAGCATGGGGAATGTACCTTAAATAACCACTGTTCATTTTGTTCAATAAAAAATTCCTTTCCATGCTGAGAAGCATTCAGCAGATTCAATTCGATTCAATTTAATTCAGTTCAGTTCAATTCAATTTTTTTTATATAGCGTCAATTCACGACAAAAGTCGCTTCAAAGTGCTTCACACTGTAAGTTAAAGACCCTACAGTATTAAAGAGAAAACCCCAACAATCAGATGATCCCCTATGAGCAAGCACTTGGCAACTGTGGGAAGGAAGAACTCCCTTTTAACAGAAAGAGACCTCTGGCAGAACCAGGCTCACAGAGGGGCAGCCAGCTAGCCTTCTTCTAGCTGCTATTTCTACAATCTACCTGAGCCAGTACCTGAACCAGAATATTAAAATCTTAACCGGTGCCATCAAATCCTGAGCCAGAGCCATTCCATGAGCCAGAGCCGCCAGAGTCCGAGCTACAGGTGCACACTCATTCATTCCCATATATAATTCTGAAGATGCAGTTGAGGTATCAGAACCCCACCTCTAGTCCCTGAGTTAGTGCCCCTTTTTCTGTGTTTATATCTAGGTTTTGATATCAGTTTTTGCAGCTTCATTGTTACCTGAATTCTCAGCTGTAGAGGCTTCGGTGTCAGAGCCCTCAGCTTCTGTGTCCTCAGCCGCAGCGGCAGCGCCCTCTGCATCTATGCCCTCAGCATTTATGTCTGTGCCCCTAGTTTCTGCATCTGCCTCTGTACCTGAACTCTCAGTGTGTCCACCTGAGCCTCCAGTAGCGGCGTCTGTGCTGCCTGACCTGGCGTCTGAGCCCCTGGGGTCCCTGGGGTCTGTGCATGAATGCCTTTCAAACTACAGAAAATTTAATTAGAGTGTTTTCATAACTTTATTTTTGAGGAACACTTTTTTTATATAAACTGCGCTAAAAATGAAAATAAATGTATTTTTGTGCACAATTTGCAAAAAGACAGCATGTACATCAAAATAAATTATTTCTGATAGTGCAAGTTCTAACTGTCCCAGGAACTTTCATACAAAAAGGCACAAAGTCAAACATTACTTTTCAACGGCACAAGTGGAGCTGTGATAGGACTACAATTCAAAACAATTCCTGGGGAAATGACATCAGTTCCTGTTGTGGCAGTGAGCGGCGTACATAAGAACCACCTGATGGTTCATGCTGACAACATGTTGATATATATTCCATCGTAAGATGTGAACAGCTGATCAGATCAATCAAGCATCTGTGTCTGGATTATAATGTTTCTGTTGTGTGCGCGCTTTTTACTTGTTTTCTGCAAACCTATCAGTGGAAGGAAACGGCACTCTGGGACACGCTGAATGCGTGATATGCAGGTGTAACTCCTCCGGTTTTATATGAAGAATGAATTATTGCTCTCTCTGCTTTGGTTGCAGTTCTACAGGCACTTCAAAATCAGTATGCAAACGGGATAACCAGTGTTAAGCTACTGCTATACTAACTTATTCTACTGGTACCATCAGTCACTCATAAACCAACTTAAAAAACTAACACATTTTTAAAAAGGATAGGAAGGCTGCATCAGGAAGAGCACCTGGCTTAAAACCAAATTACTGATGCGGACTTACCCATTGTGGTGACCCCTAGGGAACAGTACAAGTGAGCAGCCAAAGGTTTTTTTTTTTGAGAATAAAGATAAATACATTTTCCCTTTTACCCATTCAGCTGATATCTGCCCACATATATCCACTATTTAATTACCGTGAACTTAATCATCCACCGGTGTTTATACACTGTGACTTGCTGCTCTCTGGCTGGTGTAAACTTTCTCTTCATGTTTCTTTCTGTCTCACCCACTGCTGTGTACAGAGGTGGAGAGCAGCTGCTGCACCTGCTGTATGCACTTATTCTGTTTGTTCCAAATATTTAGCATCAAAGCAAGTGGATAGTAGTGCAAAAATCAAGTGCAACTTTTCTCCCACCACACAACCGGGCATTGGTTCTCATGGTGATAAGTGTCCGTTTCCTGGTGCTTCAGGCACTGTTTGCTGTGTCATTCACCAGAACACCTGTCCTTTCAATTCCTCTTCTTCACCTGATGGAACACTTAATGCTACGCTAATTCTCTGCACCATCTTGTGGTACAAATTCGTATTACACAAAAGGTCAATCTGGACCGTGGACCCAAACAAAACAATTTCAAGCCCGTTTAAAAAACTAAAGCTGTTATCTTTCTGCAAGCGTTCTGAAAGTGTTAATTCATTCTTGAAGGCTGTTAACTATTTTAATTTTGAGTAAATTGCGGCCGTGGTGCAGTGGGGCGGCCGTGGTGCAGTGGTAGGGCAGTCGGTCTCTGATCAGTTGATTGCAGGTTCAATTCCCACTCTGCTGGCCCATGTGTCAGTGTGTCCTTGGGCAAGACACTTAACCCCACATTGCTCCTGATGGCCTGGTTAGCGCCTTGCATGGCAGCTCTGCCGCCATCGGTGTGTGAATGGGTGAATGAGTGTAATTGTAAAGTGCTTTGAATGAAAGCGCTATATAAGTGCATGCCATTAAGGCTTAAGGTTAGGAGTCTGGCTTCTTGGACTGACAGATGTGCTGACTTGAGTTGCTACTGAGGATTGTTTTTGCCTGGTCTGATGAATGAAAGCATGGATCCATCCTGCCTGGTATCAACTGTTCAGCTGCTACTACTCTGGTGTGTGGGGAGATTTTTGACCACTTAGGACCCACTGAGCATCCCTTTAATGCCATAGCCTACCTGAGGATTGTTGCTGACCACATCCAACCCTTTATGACCACAGTGTACCCGTCTTCCGATGGCTGCTCCGAGCAGGAAGTCACACCATGTCACAAAGGCGAGATTAACTCAAACTGGTTTCTTGAACATGAAAATGAGTTCTTGGACTCAGCCGGCCTCCACAGTCACCGGATCTCAATCCAGTAGAGCACCTCCGGGATGTGTTGGAACAGGACATTCATATCATGGATGTTCAGCTGACAGATGTGCGTCAACTATTTGATGCCGTCATGTCAAAATGGAGCAAAATCAGACATGAAAAATGTGTCCCGCGCCTTGTTGAATCTTTGTCACAAAGAAATGAGGCAGCCCTGGAGGTTAAAGGGGGTCCAACCTAGCAAGGTGTACCTAATAAATTGGCTGGTGAGTGAGACCTTGCAACCTGTCTGAACTCTTTTCTTCGTTTTATGTTTTATTGTTTTCTTGCTTTTTTACGTTGTCGTTAGTTCGTTCTCACCCTGCTCCTTGTACTCCCACCTCTATAAGGCAGCTTTCTTCTGACTGGCTGCCCCTTATAAACATAAGGTTTGAACAGCAGGTGGGTGGGGTTTCTGTGCTCACAGTCTGAATTCACATCAGACCCAGCCAAGAGTAAAAAAAAAAATAATAGAAAACCACCCTCCTCGTGAAGTTGATGAAAATGTTTAATACAGTATGTTTGCTGTTGCACATTTATTTTGATAAACTACAATGAAACAAAATTGACATGCAAAATGACACCAAGCATGTTTACAGTACAGTCACACAGAAAGCAAGCAGCTCTTTATCCCTAGCTCATATTATCGTACAGTCCTGAGAAACCATCTTTTCAAGGTCATTATGAAGCTGTGAGGCGTTTTACTTTGAAAGGACGGTTGTTCTGCAATACAGCTGCAGAATAAAAGAAACACATTTTGCAAAAGAAAATAAAATGTGTTGATTCTTGCCACGTCGGCCAGATTGCTGTGATTCTCTTTAATCAATGAGAAGTAATAACAGGCTGCGTCTTTATGTGATAACTTAATAGAAAGCCAATCTGCAGCAACTGATGATTTATCTGAGTTTTTGTTTCATTTCATTTTCATTGTGTTTCATTTTTTTTTTTTAGTTCAATTTCTTTTGTTTACCCAAAAAGCTACAAAAACATGGTTTTACAACGTTTTAACTCCTACAAGCAAACCTTTGATTAAAGCCACTGACCTCTGTGTGTGTGTGTGTGTGTGTGTGTGTGTGTGTGTGACAGCTCCTTTTTGTTTGCGGCATGACGGCCGAACGCAGGCTGCGCTGAGAGGTTTTGTTCTCCGGAATGAAACCAAGAGGTGGCTCCTGCTGCAAAGTGCTTTTGGGGCCCAATTTCAAAGCGGTGCTTCAAGTTAAAAGCGGAACTGGGGTTCTGTTGCCAACAAGTTCCTAAAGTGGGAACATTTCCATGAGGATAATAGAGACACGTTGACACATGGGCGGGTGTGTCAGGGGTAATTCGACGTCCAGCGTCTCGAGCCGGAGACGCCGACATTAGAATAATAGGTGATTTCAAACGGGCGTCGCGGGAGCTGTGGGTGTGAGCGTTACTGGCCGTCTGTCTTTCTGTGTTAGCTCTGTGATGGACGAGCCCGGATGGAAAGAGATCATACAGTGGAAACTCTCGACATCTAATACATCACCAGTGACCTGTTTAGTGTTACAGGGTGGGGTTGGGTTCACATCGCCTACTTTAAAAGGCATATTTTACCTATCGTTAATCCATGAGTGTTTGGACAATGAGACTTCTTTCGCATTTTTGTCTCTGCGCGCCACCACAGTCGAATTTTCAAAATCAGAATTAGAATACTTCACTAATCCAATAATTCACGCTACAGACACTCTGTTCTGTATACATAAGTACAAGTAAAGAATATAGCAGTACAGTGGAGGGGCTGAAATACAGAAAGCCCAGCATGGCAGTCGGTGGAAGTCCATTTATTAAAGAGAGGAGCAAACAGTCAAGATGTGATTAAAGAGCAGACGTTCAGCTTCAGTTCAAGGGGTTTGACACAAGTACTGTATTTACTGTTTAGGAATTATAGACATTTTTATACATGTATGTTAAAAAAATAATCAGACACAGAATTTTTAATCTAAGGGCTGTTTTTAGTACTTGAATGAAATACCATTAAAGTGCTTGAAGTCTTGAACCTGTGGACATCACCGGATGCTCAGTTTCCCTTGAGATGCTCTGCCGGGTCTTTACTTTCAGGTGCTGCTGGTTTGTGGGTCTCTGCCTTCAGTTTTGTCCTCAGTAACTGAAAGACGGTCAACTGGTCCAGCCCAGCCCACTGAATGTCTTTGGAAAATGTGAAAACGGCAAACAAAAGCAAAACAGCAGAAAATTTAGACTTTAAACTGTATTTTCATGAGTTTTAAAGGCCTCTTGCTGACAGAGACGTCACTCGGCCACTGAAGAATATCTCATTCCTTCGCCTTGGGAAACTCTTGGGTTTGCAGTTTGCATTTGGTCATTCTCCCTGAACCTCTGCCCAGTCAGTTTTGCGGCATTTGGCTGCATCTGAGCAGAGTCGAGCCCGGCAGAATACCTCCTGCTACGCCCATCAGCAGTGACATCATCAGTAAACACTAGTGACCTGGTTCCACTGGCAGCCACGCATGCCCATCCCATAACGGTGCCTCCACCATGCTTGACAGCTGATGTGTTACGCTTTGGATCACGAGCCGTTCCCGTCCTTCTCCAGACTTTTTCTCCTCCCGTCGATCTGGTATAAATTCATCTAGGTTTCATTTGTCCAAAGAATTTTCTTTCCCGGAGCTCATCAAGTCTTTCCGTTCCTGAGTTTGGTTTGCACTTTGCTGTAAAAAATGGCCGTACTTCCTAAGCAGGTAATGCAATACTTGAAATGAAAGTCTGCACATCAATCACATTTTGTTTGATTAAAAATCTGCTGTGGGGGTGTATGGAAGAAAAATTAGGACCAACGTTTCATTGTCCAATAACTTGTGGACACAACTGTAAGCCCCAAAAAACTGCAGTCAGGTTTTGCAGACAGGACACTATAGACAGCCAGGTCTAAATAAAATCTGTCTTCATGAATTATGAAACACTTTGGACTAAGAGGTTCATATTCAGTTTGAGATGAGTCAGGAAGCTCCTCAAGCTTTCAATCACCCCATTTTGCATCAGACCAGAGAAAAGAAAAAGCTGTTTTGTATATTGAGAAAAATGAGGTGCTCGTTTAAATAAATGTAAGCGTCAGTCAATTTTGGATATCATCTCTGAATATGATCTAAAAGATCATATCTGCTGAATCTGCTCCCCATCAAACTCTCAAGTTAAAAGATTGGTTTTGGATTGAAAAGCAAGAAAAAAAAAATCAGATTACAAAACAATTAGTGTGAACCCTCTAATGGAAAACGCAACCTAACATTAAATCTACTCGTAAATCTCCAGAAATATGATGTATTTGGCCTATGAAATCATCCATTCCTTTTTCTCTTAAGTAGGACATAATCTGCAAACCACGGATATAGATCGTGAATCAGAAAGCACAGTTTATAAAGCAAGAGGATAGATTCACATGCAGGCTTTTTTTCTTTCTCTCAACAAATTGAAAAGCTATAGCCACTAAAAGCACGGCTACCAGAACAAATGCAATCCCAGTTCCAAGAGGTTGGCTATAATAAAAAATAAAAACACAGCGTAGTGATTGCAGATCCCACAAACCAATATTTTATTCACAAAAGAACAAAGAAAACATATCAAATGTTAAAAGTGAGACATTTTTACTATTTCATGAAAAATACGAGCTCATCTTGAAATTGGTGTAGCAACACGTCTCAGAAAAGTTAGGACAAGAGCAACAAAAGGCTGGAAAAGTAAGTGGAACTAAAAAGAAACAGCCGGAGGAACATGTGGCAACTAATGAAGTTCACTGGCAACACGGCAGTAATGTGATTGGGTATAAAAAGAGCACCTTAGAGAGGTAGAGTATCTCACAAGTAATATGCCAGAAACAGTGACTACAAATTGTGACGCAATTTCCAAAATATGTTTCTCGATGAAAAATTGCAAAGACTTTGAATGTTCCATCATCTACAGAACATAATACCATCAAAAGATTCAGAGATTCTGGGGACGTCTCTGTGACTAAGGGACATGGCTGAAAACCAGTATTGGATGCTGGTGATGTTCAGGTCCTCAGGCAGCGCTGCATCACAAACAGACATGATTCTGTCATGGAAATCACTGCATGGGCTCAGGAACACTTCCACAAATCATCATCTGCGATCACAGTTGGCCGTGCCATCCACAAACGCAGGTTAAAGCACTAACTTGCAAAGAAGAAGCCATTGTTCTGCGGTCAGAAAAACAGAAATTTGAAATTCTTTCTGGAAATTATGGGCGCTGTCTAAAGAGGAGCGGGACCATCCAGCTTGTTATCAGTTCGAAAGTCTGCATCTCTGATGGTGTGGGGGCGCATTCATGCCCGTGGTACTGGCAGCTTGGATAGCTGGAAAGGCACCATCAATGCTGAAAGGTATATACAGCTTTTCGAGCAAAATATGCTGTCCTCCAGGGAAGGCCTTGCATATTTCAGCAAGACAATGCTAAACCACATACTGCAACTATTACAACAGCATGGCTTGATAGTAGAAGAGTCCAGGTGTTGCACTGGCCTGCCTGCAGTCCAGACCTCTCGCCAGCTAAAAACATTTGGTGCATCATGAAATGCAAAATAGGACAATGAAGACTCAGGACTGTTGAGCGACTGGAATCAGAATGAGACAACATTCCTCTCCCAAAGGTCCAGCGGCTGGTCTCCTCAGTTACCACCTGAAAAAAGAGGAGATGCCACACACTGGAAAACAAGGACCTGTCCTAACTTTTTAGAGACGTGTTGCTGCCATCAAATTCAAGATAGTGTTTTTCATGAAATAGTAAAATGTCTCACTTTTAACATTTGTTGTTTTCTTTTGCAAACAAAATATTGCTTTATTAGAGTTGCAAATTACTGCATTGCATTTGTTTTTATATTTCATGCACCACCTCAACCTTTTTGGAATTTGGGTTGTAACATTTCTGGATTTAAAAAAAGAAAAAAAGAAGAGTTGCTCTCATTCAGGGCAGGAAGAACCTCGTACTGAGAGCACCGATGAGTTGTGGGAAAAATGTTTGCACAGTATTTCTATGATTGCTCGGAATATTCTGATGCAATTCAGTTACATAACACATCCAAACGTGCTTCATCCTTTTGCATGTAATGTTTAACATGCAGTAGCAAGGACCCTATCTCATCAGTTCTTTTAATGTAACAGATTTTCCAGGGCCATCCATTTGATTTCTTCTCCAAGGCTTTCAGCAGGGAGCTCCTTTTAGCCCCTCTTGCAGAGCTATTTAGGGTGGTTGGAACAAGCGGTGTAAAGGGTTGGTAGGAGGCTCCGGACAGTTCCCTATCCACAATGTTAGCACAAAAAAAATTCTGCTACAGTCCTGGAAATCTGAGATGCCAGAAACATTTGCTAGGTGGCCAAAGGAACTAGAAAATGTGCCACACCTAGTGAGCGTTACATACGCTGGATTTCAGAAAATCTGGTCAGCAATCAGCACTCTGATTGAAAAGCTGAAATGTTTCCCTAATGGTAATAAAAATCAGTAATATTATAATGAATACTTGCAGTCATGTAATAGATCACTTTTTTTACCATTAGCGTTCTGTTTGTTGCTTCATTTGTTCTGTAAATGTTTTATTTTCTGAACTTTAAAGACAAGTAAACATATTTTAAAAGAGTTGATAATGCTCATCATGATATAAAACCACCCCCTGATGAGCCTGGACAATCCACTGTCAGACTGGCTACAAATGGAGGAAATTCAAGATGGAGACAGAGATCACCGTGACAGGAAGTCCCACAGCAACCCAGGGTAACATGTCAAAAGTTTTAGAACACCCTAATTTTTCCAGTTATTTATTGCAGTTCAAGTCATTCAAGTCCAATGAACAGCTTAAGATGGGACAAAGGTAAGTGGTGAACTGCCAGAGGTAAAAATAAAGCTAAGGTTACCCAAAACTTAAAAATAATGTACATTTCAGAATTATACCAATAGGTGTTTTTCAGGAAACAGAAAGTGGGTTAACAATTTAAAGCTTTCCTGCAGCAATGGAGGTTGATCAAGCCTTGAAAGCTGGTTCTACTAATTCCTACAGATGTTCCAACTTTCCTGGATTACTTACAACCCCCTCTGTCTGCATAAAAGCAGTGTTGGAACATACTGTGGTACCATACCCTCGTGAGCATCAGTTGAACAGTACTGTACTGCAGAAAATAGTGTGTTGCTACAAAAATGATGAGAAAAAGGCAAGCAACAATGGAAGAGAGACAGACCACCATAACACTTAAAAATGTAGGTCTTTCCTACAGAGAAACTGCAAAGAAAGTCGAGGTGTCAGTGAGTACAGTTTCCTTCATCCAAAGGCACTCAGAAACTGGGGCAAACTCTGACAGGAAGAGGTCTGGCAGACCCAAAGCCATGACTGAGTTTCTGAGATTTAACAGCTTGCGTGATAGGCGGCTCACAACACAACAGCTTCAAGCACAGCGTAATAGCGGTCGTAGTAAGCAAGTCTCAGTTTCTACTGTGAAGAGAAGACTTCGAACTGCAGGTTTGACAGGATGAGTTGCAGCAAGAAAGCCATTGCTAAGACGTCAGAATAAGACAAAGAGGCTTGCCTGGGCCATGAAACACCACTGCTGGACTACTGAAGACTGGAAGAAGGTATTATGGACTGATGAATCAAAATTTGAAATCTTCGGTTCATCACGCAGGATCTTTGTACACCGTCGAGTAGGCGGAAGGATGGTTCCACAGTGTGTGGCATCAACTGTCAAACATGGAGGAGGAGGTGTGATGGTCTGGGGCTGTTTTGCTGGATCCAGGGTCGGTGACTTGTACAGAGTGAGAGGCACCCTGAACCAAAACGGCCACCACAGCATTCTGCAGCGCCATGCAATACCCTCTGGTCAGGGGTTCATCCTACAGCAAGATAATGACCCAAAACATAAGTCCAAGCTGTGCCAGAACTACCTCAGGAGAAAAGAACAAGGTGGTAAGCTTGAAAACATGGAGTGGCCAGCACAGTCTTCAGACTTCAACCCCATCGAGCTGGTTTGGGATGAACTGGACAGAAGAGTGAAAGCAAAGCAACCTACAAGTGCCACACATTTATGGGAACTTCTGCAACAGATACGGGAAGAATTTTCTGAAGAACATTTGATTCTTATTGGAGAAAGAATGCCACAAGTGAGTTCAGCTGTTATATCTGCCAAAGGTGGCTACTTTGATGAGTCACAAGTTTAGAATATATTTTGGTCTATAAATTGATTCCATGATTTCTTTTTTAACTCCAGTTGCTTATTTGTACTATGCTT
>VUQH01070457.1:0-15344 GCA_015106775.1 Etroplus canarensis | reverse complement strand
TTCCAGAAAAGTTGGGACGTTCTTTAAATTTGAACACAATTAAAACTAAAAGACTTTCAAATCACATGAGCCAATATTTTATTCACAACAGAACATAAATAACATAAATAATGTTTAAACTGAGAAATATTACAACTTTATGCACAAAATGAGCTCATTTCAAATTTGATGCTTGCTACAGGTCTCAAAATAGATGGGACAGGGGCATGTTTACCATGGTGTAGCATCTCATTTTCTTTTCAAAACAGTTTGAAGACGTCTGGGTATCGAGGTTCTAAATTTCTGGAGTTTTGCTGTTGGAATTCGGTCCCATTCTTGCCTGATTTAGGTTTCCAGCTGCTGAAGAGTTCGTGGTCGTCTTTGACCACTTTGGTTAATAATGTGCCAAATGCTCTCTATAGGTGAAAGATCTGGACTGCAAGCAGGCCAATTCAGCAACTGGACTCTTCTCTGATGAAGCCATGCTGTTGTAATAGCTGCAGTATGTGGTTTTGATCTGTCCTGCTGAAATACACAAGGCCTTCCCTGAAATAGACGTTGTCTGGAGGGGAGCAAATGTTGCTCTAAAACCTTTATATACCTTTCAGCATTCATAGTTCCTTCCAAAACAAGCAAGCTTCCCATACCGTATGCACTTATGCACCCCCATACCATCTGAGATGCTGGCTTTTGAACTGAACGCTGATAACACGCTGGAAGGTATCCCTCCTCTTTAGTCCGGAGGACGCGGCGTCCATGATTACCAACAAGAATGTCAAATTTGGACTCTGCTGCTAAAAGTAGTAAACTTCTGCTGTCAAGAAGTAGCAAAATGGTATTCTGCTGTTTCTAAATGGTCCGAAAAAAGAAAATATCCAGTGAGCCTCAATTCTCTGGATGAAAATGCCTTGTTGATACCAGAAGTCTGAGAATGGCCAGAATAACCACTCATTACAACTAAGGTATGCAGAAGAGCATCTCTGAATGCACAATACATTGAACCCTGAAGCAGCAGCAGAAGGCCACACCGGGGCCACTCCTCTCAGCTAAGAACAAGAAACTGAGGATAAAATTCACATGAGCTCATCAAAATTGGACAATAAAAGCTTGGAAAAAACAGTGCCTGGTCTGATGAGTTTCAATTTCTGCTGCAACGAGTATTGTTACTGACCATATCCATGCCTTTATGACCAGTGTACCCATCCTCTGATGGCTGCTTCCAGCAGGATACGACAACATAACTCAAAGCGCAAATCATCACAAGCTAGTTTCTTGAACATGAAAATGAGTTCACTGCACTCAAATGGCTTCCACAGCCATCAGATCTCAATCCAGTAGAGCACCTTTAGGATGTGGTAGAATGGGAGATTTGCATGAATGTTCAGCGGGCAAGTCTGCAGCAACCATGTGATTTGATCATTGCAAGATAGAGCAAAAGCTCTCAAAATGAGAGAAATGTTTCCAGCACCTTGCAGAGCCTATGCCATGAAGAGGTAAGGTAGTTCGGAAGGCAAAAGAGGGTCAAACCCAGTGCTGGTGAGGTGTACCTAATAAAGTGGACAGTGAATGTATGTCCATTGTCTTTAATCAAACTGTAGCCATAATCAATTCAGTCCAATTATCAATACAAGTCAAACATTTTAGTGATTTAATGTTACAGTCTGTATTTCTGACTCCTCAACGTTGCCATTTATAGTTGGAAAAGCCGCGTCCTTTAGCATAAGCCTAGCTGCAAATACTTGCCTCTTTGATGAAGGAGTCCTCTCTCCTCAAACAAACAAACAGTCGTTGGCTGTTGTTGATCCAGAAAGAGGCCATGTCCATTGCTTTCTTGTACTTTCTTCTTAGGAAAGACAAACAAATTTAACTTCCCCTCACAACTGAAAAGAAATTTTTGGTTGACTTCCAAAAATGCTTTCAGAGTTGCACAGAGCAGGTGTGTTTGGGGCTGCTGATCTCACAGCTAGAGCTGTGCTGAGATGACAATATATGGAAATTGCCTTTCATTGACATCAAACAGATTTAAAAAGTGAACCAGAGCAGTCAGAAGTCTGAGCTTTTGGCTAAGTACGTTTTTTTAAGTGAGGTTTTTTTTTACTCATGCATAACATTTATTTTGGTTTATCAAAAGGGCAGAAATAACAGGATAATGTGCAGTCTTCTGTTAAGTATAGTAACACAAATTTAATGCCTTGAATATGCGACTCAATTGTGCTTGCCTGTGTAGTCCCCCCAAAGGTGGAATCAGGGCCAAAAAATAAAACCTGAGCTGTAGCCTGTAAATAGTTTGCAGGCATTATAGCTTACATCACCCATCACTAACAATTTTGTCCTCTTTTTTAAAAAAACAAAAAGGTTTTGAAGGGACATGATGGGAGGTTATTTGGGGACACTGAAGTCCAGCCAGCACAGCGACCACCTTAAACACGACTGTCCACTGAGAGTTCAATACAGCTCTGGCAGTTAACTAATGTGATTCTCCCTTATCATCAACTTATGTCAGGTCTTTGTATATTAATTAATTAGAGGCTCCTTTACCTATTTCCAAAGTACATGAGGTCTGAAGAGGTCAAAACTCCAGTTTTAGGTAGAGCAGCTACATGCCTTCTGCAGTATGCCTGGATAAGAAAACTAACTAACAATTTGTTCATTTATTTTTCCTCCTTTACCCTGTCTTCACTTTAGCTGGATCATTAATCTTCATCTATGCTTATTTATATAAAACAGGGTGACTTAGGCTCAGGAATCCAGCAGGGCCCATGAGATACCTACTGTGTAACTGTAGCTTCAGGATGGGAAGAGGTCATAAAAACTGAGCCTAGGGAGTAGAGATCCTGTGTAATGCATGTGACAGCTTCATCTTCATCTTCATCTTCAGGTGGCAGTTTAATATGCTCAAGGTCAACGTATATCAATATTTAGTTGAGATAAATCAAGAAAACTTGCTTCACAGGAAGCCAGCATTTGAGCATCGATGCTGCACATTTAACCTGCATGCACCGGCTAGCAAGATAAACAATAACCGACTGAAACAGGCTCAGAATGGGATCAAGACAGGGATAAAAGGAAATAAATAAAAAGAAAAGTTAGTGCTATGTTGTGCACGGCGATTCACCATTACAACAATGTTGCCTTGTTATCATATAACTACATCTGAGCATTTTCTTGCAACACCGCTTTAATCAAGTTAGCCTTAAAAGCGGCTAAACAGATCATCAGGGAGGGATTCTCAAATGTGAGTGTGAGACAACAAAAAGCAAACTAAGGTAAATCTTGATGGCTGTTTTAAACACAAGACAAACCAATGTTTGCTCCCATAATTAAATTCACTGAGCATGGCTCACAGGGTCAACAGTGGCAAATGGTTTGCGCTTGAGGATAACTGTCTTTTGCTATAGATGTTGATCAAACAATAACTGACAACTACAGTCAGGAAAAATCCAGTCAGCTTAATTGCACACTGAATGTGAATGGCCCAAATGACCACTCTTACAAGCTCTGAAAAGTAAAATACGTTAGGTTTCTGCTAAACTCAAAGTGTCAAGATCAAAATGACTCAAATGCACGTTAAGCCGTGGCACCAGGACAGAGTGTGGGCAGGTGTTTTGAGCCATTTTCACACATGCACTGCAGACAACACCCCACAGAGGTCTATGTGAGAATGCAAATGTTAGGTGTAGTCAGATTCAACGTTTGCTGGTTTTTAGCCTGCCAGCTCTGAGAAAAAAATTGTGAAGTCGGAATGCATCAATATGTGAATAACACAGGTAACAGTCCAGCATTCACCGTTAGCTAGTGGGCTTGTGTGCAGCCCTCCATATGGAGTGTTTCCAGTACTGTGAGCAGACTATTTCCTGCTGTGTGCTACACGTGTCCAATCTGCAAAAAAGTTGACGTGCAAAAATGGACAATGATTGATGACAGTATAATATAATGCTAGCAGGATTCAGGAGCAGCAGTGGCTCAGAAGGACAGTGATGTGATACTGGTTCGACTGTGGCAGCTGGAGGCCACTGTGCTCCTTGATACCTGCAATGGGCTGCCTTGTTATCTCCCACCTCTGTTTGTGTGTGTGCATGTATATCACTCAACTATATGCTTAGTGTGTGTATGCCTACAATAAAGAGTGTGTTGAGATTAAGTTGTAATTTCCCCGTTAGGGGATTAATAAAGTATGTCTTCTTCTTCATTAATGCAAGCACTTACTGTGAGATTCTGGGTTCATACCAGTGCTTACAATAAAAATGAGGCTTACAGTAGACACCCTTTAAGAATGTTTATTGTGTTTTTGTTATTTACTTCCCCTTTTGTTCCCAGGTAACAAAGAAATCCTCATTATAAAAAATACCACCTTAAGTTAAAATAGTCTTTCAGCTCTTCATCGCTATTCCTGAGCATTTAGCCTGCACAAAATTTATGTGAAACAACAGATAAAGGTGCCATCAGTAAATGTTAAATTATTTGCGTAAGCCAATGACAGTCAACAAGGCCAAAACTGTTCCATACCAAAGTTCAATCAATATATCAGTGCATTCCTGCATGTCAGTGTAACGTTTTCACAACGGCATACACAGTCATGAAAAAAAAAAACGTTCACTAAGTACACCCTTACTGCTTACAAAGGAAATAAGAGGGTAACCAGCAGTCAGGTGCTGCTAATCAAATGCACTTGCTTAATCGTCATTCACTCCTAGCAAGTTAAATGTTAAAGTTCAGTACAGTATACTTAGAAAAAGACAAAACAAATGTGGTTTGTTTGGAAGGGTTGGACAGAGAAAACCTTTTCTCTCTAAAAAGAACATGGCTGCACTGCTTATATTTGCAAAGCTGCATCTGAGCTGCAACCCAGATGACTTCTGGACCAATGTCCTTTGACAGATCAGACCAAAGTGATGTCTGAACCTAATGCACAGTGCCACCTTTGGCGAAAACCAAACACAGCATATCAGCACAAACACCTGATACCAACTGTCAAGCACGGTGGTGGGAAGGTGATGGTTTGGGCTTGAGTAGTGTTTCCATACCACCAGCTGCATTACTGTGTGCTACGGAAACACTACTGCTATGGACCACAAATATCTACAGAGAGTGGTAAGAACTGCTGAGAAGATCAACAGGACTCCACTGCCCTCTCTGCAGAGTACCTATTACTACCTTAAGTCAGTACACCAGATTGTTTACATTTTCAGTTGCCATGCATAAAATTGCACACTCACTGCTTTTTGCACAAATATGTACAGTTTCATAGTTTATATTTATCTGTCACATGCTCAGTTTTTTATTTCACTTTACTGTATATTATTACTTTTTATATTTAGATCTTATATTGTTTGGCGTTCATTGTGGACAGCAAAGTAAAAATATCACTGCAGAGGGAAACGTGTTTCCTCACTGTCCATATGACAGTAAAATTTGATTTGATTTGTTTTGCAGCCACAAGACCTGGACACCTTGTGGTTACTGAATCAACCATGAACTCCTCTATATACCAAAGTATTCTAGAGTCAAATGTGAGGCCATCTGTCTGACAGCTAAAGCTTGGCCCAAACTGGGTCATGTAAAGGACAGTGATTCCAAGGTTACCAGAAAATCTACAACACACGGCTGAAAAGAAAAGAATTGAGATACTAAAATAGCCCAGCCAATGTCCCGACCTCAACCCGTTTGAAATGCTACAGTGAGACCTTAAGGGACCTGTGCATAAACAAATGCCTGCAAACCTCAATTAACTGCAGCAATGTTTTCGAAAAAGTGGGACAAAATTCCTCCACAATGATGCAAAAACTTGAAAATCATAGAGAAAAATTACTTAAAGTTACTGCTGCCAAAGGTGGTTCTACAACTTATTCAATAATGGGTTGTATTTAGACCTTCAAGGGACTGCACAGAATCCAGTGAACCCTCTTTTTCTCATGACTGTAGTTGAAGGATAAAAGTAGTTTCAAAGGTGATTTCATTAATCATTAAGCTAATTGTCAGAAAAATTATTTGGCAATTATTTTGACAACAGAATAATCATTTTTAGTTTTTTAAACAAAAACATCAAGAATTTGTCCTTAATAATAATAATAATAATAATAGTAATAATGACACATTGGATTTTGGACAGTTACCTTGATCTTTGGTAAATAGAACGGCTAGACAGAAACATTAATAAAATAATGTAAAAAATCACAATGAAAATTAATATTACTTAGTTTCATCCCCGATGAATATGCAGCTATTAGCTGCTTAGCCACAACCTTTTCTAAAATCTTAGCGATGAATGGTAACTTTGAAATTGATCATTAACTGCCAAGAAGAGAAGTGTCAAGCTCAGGTCACTTACCATAAAATCTGCATATTGACTCTGTAATGTTAAAAACTTGTAGGTATTAGCCACCATACACTGTTTTTAACTTTTTTCATCCTGCTTTTTTATTGGTGAAATAACTATGAGAACAATTCCTGCATTCAATAACAACATTTATCACAAATTGACCACAAAATAAGCAGTTTCAAAATGTCAAAGCCAGCATCAGCTGATTTTACTGAATAAATCATGACATTCACGGCTGCCTCTATGACAAATTCAGTCATTTAGAGTGCAAAAAATAGTCAGTGAGCAGTGCTGCTTGCCCAAACACACCACAACTCTGTTTTGGATGGTTTTATATTTGTAATGAATCTAAACACTAGACCCTGTGGCCATGCAACTTTAGCTGTAATGTGCAAAGGAATGTTTAAAAGAGAATATTTATAGGTCTATACATTCATATTAAGAAGGTCTGACACAACTTTCATTCTATCTTTTAGGATCTGCGTCAGGCTATGCTGACAAACACACAATATACAAAAGACCTAAAAGTGGAAACAGCATTAAAAGCAGTCAACAAAGACTTCATTCAACCCACACATTCATCATAAGTATGCCAACACATTGGAGACTATAGACTGCCTTATACATGACCTGCACGCCCACTCATAGCAGGAAACATAGATATTGCATTTCGGCTCAGTCAAGTCTGAAAGGAAAAAAGGCACAGGACACCCAAAGATTGGTGCTTGTGAGTGGTGGCAGGCTATTTATAGGTTTACGCCAGTCTGGGAGATGGATCTTTCCTCATGTTTTGGATTAGCACTTCACAAGGGTGAGAAGAAGAAGAGAGGGGCACTTACTATTGACACAACACGAAAAGTGACACAAAGTGTTTGAAGTTGAAGCAGCTTCCACACCAGAGTGCCATCAGGCAAGGAGCTATTACAAAAATATGAAGTAAATACATGTAACAACTAGAGGTGGGAATCCCCAGCAACCACAGGATGTGATATTATTACAATCTTTAACTTGCAATACAATGTTATTGTGATTTTAAACATTTTGCAACATGCTCAATATTGTAATAAATTATACTGTAACATATTGCAATTTACCACATTTTTTCAACTGCACATTGTCAATATCTGTTTTATCTAACAAGATAAAGTTCCCAGTCTGTTCTTCTCACTTCATTTATTTTATGGCTGCAAAATGGGATTGTCAAGCAGACAGTCTGGCCGACGCTAAAACTGACACCTGTCATAAATGACAAAAAAACCTTTGGCTGCTCCCTTGCATTTGCCCCAAGGCGTTGCCACAGCAGATTAATCCGCATCAGTAATTTAGCATGTTTTACACCAGATGCCCTTCCTGACGCAATCCTCCATGGTGAGAGGGGCTTGTGTTCCCACCTGGAATCCAATGAGGGACCCTTTGCTTGTAAGGCAAAGGGTCCCTAGTTCAATGACAAAAAAACAAATTAAAAACTTAAAAATAGATGTTTTTACAAAAGTTTGTGTTACAGTCTTGTCCAACTTAACCAAATGCAAACTTGTGTGGTATACTGAACCTATGTACCTTCAGCTGCTCCCTTGAATTTTTCCTAAGGGGTCACCATAGCAGATCAATCCACATCAGTAATTTTACAGATTTTATGCCAGATGCAACCCTTCATTTTGAAAACGGCTTGTGTTCCCACCCACAATCGAATGAGGGACCTTTCGCTTGCAGGGCAAAGGTTTAAACCACTACACTACAGAGACACTCTTCACTACACTGAACCACTACATGTATTCTGAACAGTGCGGCTTCTGCAACAAAAGTTGTGCAGCCCCTTTAGCAACTGAAGTATCTAAAAATGGGTGTAGATTACATAGGTGGACTGAAAAATGGCTGATTTGATTATTCTAGTACTAAAATGTTCAATTTGTACTTGCAGTTTTGATAACAGGATATCAATATTTGGTACGTCTGCATCGATACAATATTGCCATGCTAAATATCACGTACTTTACTGTATCAATTTTTTCCACCCACCGCAAATAACAACTACAGAGCTTCAACAACTTGAACTGACACTCCTTAGGAGGCCTGGCACACCCATTTTACACCAGATCCTGCTTTTGCTCTCCTTAGTCAAGCATGTGTTGTTATCCAGGGTGAATATCTGAATGATAACATCTCTGTTATTCATAACACTGTCAGTTCAGCGACATGCTGCAGAACAGACCCAGTATGAATGAAGAATCAGCTGCTGTACTTTCTGCTGCTGAAAAAGTGGGCAAGCAGGCAGAAATGCATGTCTGTCTCCCACTGTGATGCACACAAGCTGCTTCCCATCAGCCTAAAGGGTGAGTCTTCAAATAATAACCGGCCACTGCATCCCTGATGGGCTCAAGTTACAGTCACGGCAACACTACAGTAATAACAAGCTACAGGTTATCTTCCCACTGCCATTCACACACAGCAGGCGGGAAACATGAGAGAAAAAGTGGGTCTCTGCGCATGCCGAACAGATGACCCTTAAAGACACACAGGTATGTGTTGTGTTTTTAGGGTTCTCTCAGCCCCCCCCCCCTCCCCGTTAGAATGCTGTATAACGGTACAGTAGCTGTTTAGACTTGACACATCCCGAGTCGTGACCAGCTCAGACGTTATTTAGCATAAGATAAAGCACAGTATTGTGGAGGGGGAAGAAGCCCCAAGAAGGCATTAGTATGAAGAGACAGCTCTTGGGGAAACTCACATCCTCGAACAGGGATCCAACGTTGGCTGTCACCAGCAGTATTCCTGTGCCCTGCGCTGCTGTCGGCTTCTCTGCCATAATGTTCTCTCTCTCTCGCTCTCTCTCAGGTGGGTCGTGGACTTGTACAGCGGACTTTACAGGTAAGAAGCTTAAAAAAAACAAAAAGACAGAAGAGAGCAGGCCGGCGAGTGTCTCACGAAACTGGTTAAAGGGCTGGGAATCTGCGAGTGGAGCCGGGGTTGAGGCGGCTTGGCTGGAGCATATTTTTTCAGCAGTGGCCGTGCATCTAACTAGGAGTTGCTTTGCAGTAGAAGGTCCGTTGGCGGCGGCGGCGGTTATCGTGCTGCTTCTGGCGCTACTTTTTCACGCTCACAGCCATCGTAAAAGTTTCCTTTTTAATCCACGGCGAGCGCCAGAGGACTCGGGTTCATTTCAGCGACGAGTGTTTCCCTGGCGTTTGTGCAGCGTAAAAGTCTCCCTCCTAAAGCAGGACGCTTTGCCAGGACCATTGCCTTCACCGTTTAGAGAGGATAGGCTGGAGTCCTTCGCTGCTCTGACGTCACCGTGCCAATGGAAACACGGGGCTGTATTAAAGGGCCAGCGCGCCGTAAACACTACAGCGCTGACTCGAACGACGGGGCGTCCATTATCGGACACAAGTGGCCCAGGGGCGCCTCCAGAAACTTTTCATAGAGGGTGTCTACATGAAGTCGTTTAAAATCTAGTGGTGGCACATCAAAGCCAAAAGCCATGACTCATATCCGGGAATTCTGCTGCGCTGTTGTCATAAATCTGTATTACATTGTCTTCTTCTTCTTCTTCGTCTTCACACACTCCACCCTGCCTGCACTCTCTTCTTCACCTCCCTTGTGCTCTGTCCATTGCTTTGGATGGCTGATCCCAAGCATTTAAACTCATCTACGTTTGCCACCTGTACTCCCTGCATCTTCACCGTTCCACCTGCCTCCCTCTCATTTATCCACATGTACTCTGTCTTGTTTCTACTGACTTTCATTCCTCTTCTCTCCAGTACATACCTCCACCTCTCTAGGCTCTCTTCCACCTCCTCCCTACTCTCACAACAGATCACAATGTCATCTGCAACATCATAGTGCACTTCTTCTCCATTCCTCAGGCATTCTCTCATTCTCCAAGATAAGTTAAACAATCTGGCTAAAAAGTCAACTGCCCTCTCTCCTAGACATCTCCATACCTCCACAAGTATGTCATCTGGACCAACTGCCATACTATTATTACATATTACTTACCTGGACAAGCCACTGAGCATTGTGAGGGTCATGTTTTTTGACTTCTCCAGCGTGTTCAACACCATCAGGCCGGCTCCACCAGGTGAGCTGGCAGTGCTGCAGGTGGATGCCGCCTTTGTGGCCTGGGTTATTGACTACCTGACTGGCAGACCAAAGTATGTGCATCTGCAGCACTGTGTCTTGTACAGTGTGGTCAGCAACACCGGAGCCCCACAGGGGACCGTCCTCTCTTCTTTTCTCTTTATTCTTTACCCTCACAGACTTCAGCTGCTGCACAGAGACTTGCCACCTTCAGAAGTTTTCTGATGAGTCACCTTAGTGGGGTGTATCAGAGAGGGTGTGAATAGAAACATCTGCAGCTTAACGTGGCAAAGATAACTGGTTGTGGATAAGAAAATGACCATAACAACAGGGACTCCCTGTTTCCATTCACAGGCTCTGTGTGGAGATAGTGGAGTACCACAAACACCTCAGTGTTCACCCTGACAATAAACTGGACTCCATTAAAAAACATAGAATCCCTCTACAAGAAGGGCCAGACTATGTTCAGGATGTTTTACGAGCCTGTGGTGGCCAGTGCCATCCTCTGTGCTGTGGTGTGCTGGGGGAGCAGACTGAGGGTAGCCAGTACCAAAAGACTCAACAAACTGATCCACAAAGCCATTCAACACATTCAGCAGTAGACTCATCCTACCATGATGCACCACAAAACACCACTATTACTTATTTGGTGTAATATGACAGGCCATCCTTCTTTGCAATTTTCACATTTTTCAAGGCCATCCATTGGGCAGGATTGGACCCTTTGGCAGGCCGGTTCTCGCCACTGGGCCTTTTCTTTGATACCCATGCGCTATGTGGACAAAAGTATTGGCCCACAGCTCTTAATCGCAGAATTTATTTGTTCTGTTCTGTTGTCACAGGTGCATAAAAGTTGCCAACACTCTGCTGACTCAATGACTGCAGAATCCCAAAACCTCCTCTGGCATTAACATCAGCATGAAAGCTGTGCACTGAGAGCTTCATGGCATAGTTTTCCATGGCCATGTAGCTGCTTGCAAGCCTTACGTCACCAAGCATAATGCCAAGCATTCAATGAAATGGTGTAAAACATGCTGTCACTGGACTCTGGAGCAGTGGAAATGTGTTCTGTAGAATCATGAATCACACTTCTCTATCTGGCAGTCTGATGGGTGAGTCTGGGTTTGGTGAATGATAATGCATTACCTGTAAATACATTTCCCCCCTAGAATTAAAAAAGTATTCTGATTCTGAAAGGTTGGTGGAGAAGCAAAAATGCTATGGGTTTTTTTCTTCTGAGGTTGGCCTGGGCTCCTTAGTTCCATGGAAATGAAACCATAATGTTTCAGCTTACCAAAGTTTTTTGAACAATTCTATGCTTCCAAATTAATGGGAGCAGTTTGAGGAACGCCCCTTTCTGTTCCAGCATGACATGTGCCGCAGTGCACAAAGTGAGTTCCATAAAGGCATGCTTGGATGAGTTTGGTGTGGAAGAGCTTGACTGGCCCACACAGAGCCCGACCTCAACTCCTGCAAAGGGGGGCAATTCCAAATGAATACCATTGGGTTTAGAATGGGATGTCATAAAAGCTCCAGTAGTTGTAATGTATTGATGGCTTAATACTTTTTGTTCATTTAGTGTATGCTGTTTGTAACTATGATTTGTAACTATAAGTTTTTTATTTCAATTTTTATGCAGTGCACAGTCATTGCCTCTTACATTAATATGCCACATTGCAAAATATTTCAAATGAATCCCAACAGGGCATAGACATGCTGGATGCAAATGCCTGAATGATGAGTAAGCATTTGACTTTATTCATAACTGATGTAATGAAGAATTCCTTTTGGCAGAGAGGACATGCAAAGATGATGTTTGCCTCAGTACCACCGAGGTGTTTTAATAAGTTCGGGCATGTCAGATTAATCAAAAAGCATGAATCAGGTGTAACTATTTATACCAAGGATGTATGAGAGAAATATTCAAAGTCCTTTTCTGCGATGTTATTTTCAGCTGATACATCATGATATCATTAAAAACTAAATGGACACATTCAGTTCATCAGTACCACTGAGATCACCGCACAGGCTGCAGCTGCACCAGTTAATGATGCCAATGAAGTCTGTTCGAAACAGCTGCTAACTTAATAATACCCATTTTTTCTCAGTTGTTTTTCTACATTTAATAGGTTAAGATTTGAACACAAACACACACAACTTCACCATTCACCAAAAAATAAAAATAAAAAAATATAAATTTAACCACCAAGCCACATAGCTGACAATACTATACTGAAGGTTACAAATACACAATATGGACAAAAGTATTCAGCCACACCTTTTAATCGCTGAATTCAAGCCTATTGCTATGGGTATATAAAATCAAGCACTTAGCCATGCCATCTGCCTTTATAAACATTTGTGAAAGAATAGATTGCTCTAAAGAGCTCACTAAAATCAAGTGAGATACGGTAATAGCAAGTCACGATTGCAACAAGTTAGTTCAAGAAATTTTTTCCCTCCTAGATATTCCAGGATCAACTGTACTGTAAGTGGTATTATTGCAATGTGGAAATCTTAATGCTTCAGCTTATCAAGACATTTTAGACAATTCTATGCTTCCAATTTTGTGGAAACAGTTTGGGGAACGCCCTTTGCTGTTCCAGCATGACTGTGACCCAGTACACGAAACAAGGTCCATAAAGGCATGGTTGGATGAGTTTGGTGTGGAAGAACTTGACTGGCCCGCACAGAGCCCTGACCTCAACCCCATCAAACACTTTTGGGATGAACTAGAGTGGAGATTGTGAGCCAGGCCCTCTTGGCCAACATCACAAATGTTCTTCTGGATGATTGGGCAAAAATTCCCACAGACAAACTTGTAGAAAACCTACCCAAAAGAGTGGATGCTGGTATAGCTGCAAATGGAGGACCAACTCCACATTAATGCCTATGGGTTTAGAATGAATGCCATAAAGGTGTAGGTGTAATATACTGGTGGCCCAATACATTTGTCCATATAAGGTAGACTTTAGTAATTTTGAGAGATTTTTGACTACCACAGGTACAGCGTGCCCAAAATGCCTGTCCACACACAAATAATAGTAATAACATGGCAGTGATCAAAACACTAACCAATGGGTACATCCATCTTTTATATAGAGTCTATGAAACAAACACAACTGTCATATGCTTTAAAGCCTTTTATGTTCTTCCATAGGTTTTGACATACTAGGAAAACATTGCTTTAGTTCTACTAGGACTGCTGTTTAGGTGTTGAACCTGAACATAAAACACTGTGTGATGAAAACAGCAGACAGTGGAAAGAAATGTAGCCTGAAGTGGGATTCTTTTGCATTCAGCAGCACTAAAAACTCTATCAAATTACTGGAGCGATTAATTATTGCTAATATTAAAATGTGCTGTTTAATCAGTCTTAACCTTAGGTCCCCTAAGCTCATTTCAAGCTCACAAACATTTTCTGATGGTAAAAAGGTTTTATAACTAGTTACTAAGCTGAAAACAAAACCACTGCAGTGAGCAGTCTAAGTAAGTGCTGATGTAGTTTACTCCACTAAAATTAAATTTGCAACCAGATAGTAAAGGGATTCAAGAAGTAATTGCGGGACTTTTATAACAATGGCTACACCTCTCATTACCATTGGCAATATATAGCTATCAAGCTAGTGTACTAAGCTCTGTCAGCAGCCATTGGCAGGCAGCTAAGATTTTTCTGACCCGTCATGTCCCAACATGCTGTGCTACACAATTCAAACTATAATTGCTCTTTCCATTGCGTGTGTGATGCTTCCACAGACATAGACACTCTTTTCCAAACTCTTTGATCTAAAGATTTCCTATTTAGGTTTTGGCAAGAAGAGTTTGGAAAAATTCACATGAAAAGACTGCAAACCAAATCAGTGTGCATGACTGGATTTTGCCAAGGGTTTTCAGACACACAGCCAAGCCCACATGTAACAGATTATTGTGAATGAGAGTAGCTTATATTGGAGTCCCCCCCCTAGCATTACAAAAACCTGTTTGTTGACAACATACTGGCCAGCCAGCATTAGCTCACCTGTTTATTAACCTCAAGTTTGTGGAAAACCTAAGTTACCCTATTTGAAAAGTGACTGTTGAGTTCTAGCTTGAGCCAAAAAGTACCCATGCATTATAGGGTCTTGCACATGTGTTTGTATGCACTGGGCTGGCAGGTGAGCTCATCATCCAAATTTGGAGGCAGGAAAATTCTTTCTGTCACCTTTTAGATCCTGAAACATCTGGCAGAAACACAGTGTGACTCTTCTGCATCATTCACAGATCATCACGTATTAATTACACACTTTCTTTTCACGCAGCATGATGTGATCTCCCCTGATAGGTTTGAGGGAGCCTGGGACCATAAATAGCCCACTCTTGTCAAAGGTAGTTTGAGGTCAACAGCTTAGGGCAGGCACATGACATGCTGGATAACAGTGCAATGAGCTCCTGCTCTCTAAGAGGCAATAAGAAAATTAGAGTAAGGAAAAAAACAGTTTAGGCCTTATTATTGTCACTGTGCTGCATTTTTTGTGAACTGTACTGTATGTGAGTACATTTACTGACCATCCAGCTGTGCAGAGGTGACACAAGGGAAAAGCGGTGATCCTCAAATGACAACAGGATGGCTCATTTGGCTACTATGTTAACAGCATCAGTTTAGTGTGGCCCTGTATTTAGAAAGGGGGGCTGTGGTCACGGCTCACTGAGGGTCTTTAAAGAGAGGGGGGAGAGATTATTACCAAAATGAGAGTGCTCACAGCTGTGTCTGGCATGGGAGAGTGTGTCATGGCTCTGTGTGTGTGTGTGTGTGTGTGTGTGTGTGTGTGTGTGTGTCTTTGTGATTTCCCTGTCCTCATTTAGTTTACATGATTTTATGCTTATTTTTATGATGCTGCATCTTGTTCTGTGTGCGTGAACATGATATGCCACAGAATAATCATAATCAGTCATTCAGACACAGAAGAGAATAATGATAACATTCAAAAAATCA
>VUQH01070455.1:0-29498 GCA_015106775.1 Etroplus canarensis | reverse complement strand
GACGTGAAAGACACAATGAAAAGACAACACAACAAGACACTGGCACTGAGAAAAAGAGGTGATGTACAGTAGCAGCGATTGAGGTAGTGCAGATTGTGTGTGTGTGTGTCTGTGAGTGAGTGAGTGAGTGAGTGGGACAGGGTTTACAGTGTTATGCAGTTCTGGGTTTGTGTGTGTGGGTGAGTGTGAGGGGGGCTTTTTTGTAGTTCAGTCCTGGGTTATTGAGGAGCCTGATGGCTTGAGGGAAGAAACTGTTACACAGTCTGGTTGTGAGGGCCCGAATGCTCCGGTACCTCTTCCTGGATGGCAGGAGGGTGAAGAGTGTGTGTGAGGGGTGTGTGGGGTCATCCACAATGCTGTTTGCTTTGCAAATGCAACATTTTGTGATTTGAATACATTTCAAGTCAGTTTAAAGACTAACAATTGGGTTGTATTAGCACACACACACACACACACACACACACACACACACACACACACACACACACACACACATATATATATATATATATATGTGTGTGTGTGTTTTGCTCTATATTATGATATACAGAATTGCCAGTACGTTGTCATCCCTCTCTAAAAAGTATATATTTGTATATAAATGTGCAGAATCTGTAGGGAAGCAACGATATTTTTTAGAAGCAGAAGCTTTTTAGTTTCTTTTTGTTGTAAACATTTTTTGTTGTAAACTTATAGTCTGAGTTCTATTGACTGTGTTTGATCAGTTTAGGTAGAGAAAACGAGACGCATTACAGCCTTAAAACCAACACACTTAAAACTTTGATCAGCAGCCAGATGCTGCTAAACAAATACAATGGATTAACTGACCATCCACAAGCGTGAGCACCTCTTCTAATAAACCAAAGCTCTGGCATTTTGCTGGAACATCCAGGTGTGTGTTAACATAATCTTCCTAGAAGTGGACATCACACAAAATTTAGGGAAATTGCAGAAAATCCAGGAGTTGAATTTCAGTCTCTACAGGCCTCAGATAATATATTAAATGTTAAAGTTCATGACAGTACAATTAGAAGAAGACTGAACAAAAGTTACTTGTTTGGAAGGATTGCCAGGAGAAATCCTCTTGGTAGCATGGCTTAGGTTTGCAAAATTGCATCTGAACAAACCACAAGATTTCTGGAACAATGTCTTTTGGACAGACTAGACCAATGTTTGGCCAAAATGCACAGCTCGGCATTTTGCAAAAACTAAACAGCATATCAGCACCTACACCTCAAACAAACTGCCAAGCACAGCAGTGGAGGGGTAATGATTTTGGCTTGTTTTTCAGCTACAGGACTCGATCACCCTGCAGTTGATGCGTTGATCATGAACTCCTCTGTAAACCAAAATATTTTAGAGCCACATGTAAAGCCATATGTCCAACAGCTAAAACTTGGAACAAATTCATGTAACAGGAGGATGATCCCACGTACACCTGCAAATCTACAACAAAATTGCTGAAAAAGAAAAAAAGAGTCAAGATGTTACAATGGCCCAGTCAAAGTCTAGACCTCAAACTGATTGAAATGCATGCAGTGGCTGGATCACCTGGATCTGAAGAGAGCTGTGCAGAAATGAATGCCTGCAAACTTCAAAGAACTTAAGCGACGCACAGAAGTGTGGGTCTAAATTTGCCCACAATGGTGTGAGACTGATAAAGTCATACAGAAAAAATGCTTTAAGTTATTGCAGTACATAATTTACATTATATATTATTTCTATATTATAATGTATTACTTTTATCTATATAGAGAAACTGCTTCTTCTAATCCTCCACATAACATTAACCACTCACTGTGTTCTTATTAGTTACGATGTAGCAGGAATACAAGCAGAACTTGAACCTGAACCAAGGTAATAATTTTCTTATTTTATCAATGTGAAGCATCTATAAAGATAAAACTGTGTATTCTCAGAGTATACGTCTGAAAAGCCCTGACAACTGTAACATGGCGTTATCCTCAAACAGGACGTGTCACAGGGATTTTCTGTATAGGAGATATAGAAACAAAAAAACTTGGAAGATGGAAAAATACTTCACAGTCAGGAGCTTATTTCTTTAAACAGGACATTTGGTCTTTTAAATCAAGAGCTGTATGAAACAGTGTCTGAATGAGGTCTGACTGTGAATGGGAAGATCTCATTCTAATGGTCTTTGGTCCCCTCACAGGAAATAGATTGGAGTTAACTGGTCCTGCAGTGAATCTGAATGAACAATATTTTGTCGTCACTATGAGATTAGCGCTAACAACAGGCAAACAATGGTCCATGTGAGAGTGATTTACCTCCACATCAACTCACACATGTTTGTGTCTATTTTGTAATCTGCATTTTAAGACATGCAAAAAGGAACTTGACAGTATTGCCCACACCACATGTCACTCACTGCTTTCTCCTTTTTCGGCCTCTGCAAGCCTTTTTGGCAATTGTGGTTACCAGATCTGAGGGGGAAAATCCCTCCTAAATGCAACCATGCTATTGATGGGAAAATGTCTAAGAGATCAGAGAAAAGGAAGACATGGAGGAGAGGAAGTGACATACAGCTCTTTGATGGCAGCGTCGAAGACAGTCTCTGCGTGTGGCATGTATATGTCTGTCTGTGTGTGTGTATATATGTTGCTGTTTGTGTGTGTGTCTGCTTGTGGGTGAATGTGACCATATTGTATATATGTGTCTTTGCACGGCTAGTTGTCTGTCATTCCGCCCGTGAGCAACCACAGTTTAGATACACAAAGCTGAGCAGGGGTGGTACAGTGA
This sequence comes from Etroplus canarensis, assembly GCA_015106775.1. NCBI lineage: Eukaryota > Metazoa > Chordata > Actinopteri > Cichliformes > Cichlidae > Etroplus > Etroplus canarensis. The sequence goes on along the minus strand of VUQH01070455.1, from coordinate 26,738 downwards.
GTGTGTGTGTGTTAGTGTTGGTGGGGAAGCAGGGGTGTTAGCAGTCATTGGGTTTCAGTGGTTAACCCCAAAACTTTTTATTTTTTAGAGGAGTTAGGGATCAGTGGGGGGCATTTTAGCATCAACGCTGGTGTGTGGGCAGATTATGCTCTTTATGGGTCCAGAACAACCAGGAGGGGAGGAAGTGAAGCGAAAATTGAGTGGGAGGAGAACATATGAGGAAGTAACTGCCACCAGTCCCCCAATACCCAGCTTGTACCCCTTATCCTCTGCCCCCTCCCAAAAAAAAAGAACACCCTCGCACCACCACCGGAGGGAGAGGAGAAGGCTGCTGGACCACAGACCACCCAGAGAGATGGAGACACACCGATACAGACATAAGGACAGACAGACATCAAGATGTAAGATTTTCACAGACAGACATACAGACAAGAAGGCAATGTGAGCCTGAATCTAAAGAATCAGAGCAAAAGCATTTGGTAAAGTAAGAGTGACAGATTTAATAAAAAAAAAAGAAAATGAAAGAAATATGGTTTACTTATTGAGAAACATAATAATGAAAAGATGAAAAGAGAAAGCAATGAATGAATGAAAGAAGACAAAAGAACGAAAAAGTTAATTATGAAAGAATAGTCCTGGTAATAACAAATAATATTGGTGATATTCCTTATGCGGTAAATATTCACTGCATGATTGTTAGGAGGAAACACTAAAAACGAGAGAGAAATACAGTGCTATACATCAGAATACACAGATTGTTACAGTCATTAATTGGCTCAAATTTAATGGTGAAAGAAAAGACTGTAAATACAGGGACGCAAAATTAGAAGAAGTAGGACTGATAGACTGAACCAACTGATCTTATCTCAGACAATCTCTGTTTCTTTTCTGCAAGGTTTCCACATGTGCTTTATTTATGGACAGTTTTTAACCACAGCTAATAAAAAAGAGGCTCTAAAATGAAGAAATCTGCTGTTTCTAATTTGGATATCTCCAGATGAAAATGTGAAATTTTAAGTAATAGAAGTAATTAATAGAAGCACACTAGACGTGTTGGCAGAGCTCAAAGAGGGGCTAAAAAGCAAGACAGCAGATAAGAGAAAATACAAAGTCCAGTTAAATGTTAGGATAAAAGCACACATAGACACACTTCACCTGATGGACTGAAATAAAGGTGGAGACATAAAGGCAGTGATTTTGTTAAACTTGTTTGAACAGACAAAAAGTTATAGAAATTGTTGTTTTGGAAATGAAAAATAAGGGAATTTAAGGGAGAAGAGTAACTTAGTCAAATTTGTCATGCTGTTACCAAAAAGAATGTGAAGTTCATAACGTTCCAAAGCAATGCAGTCTGTGAGGTACGTCATCAAGAAAAACTAAGTACATGATTGAATGGGCCAAAATCCTCCACAATATGAGAAAAATAAAGTCCTACAGAAGATGATTAATGAATGTTATGAGCTCTAAAGTATGGTTATACAAGCTAGTGATGCTGGATTTATTGTACTGTGGTTGTGTTTGTACCAATGCAGAGTCAATTCAGAGGGGAATGCAACCAACACATATGTAGTCCTCCAAAAAGAATACTACACGTGGATCTATACTTATATACTGCTTTTCTACTCTAACTGAGCACTCAAAGCACTTTTTTTAGCTTGATGTGGATGTGCACAGGTCAAATGCTGATTGGTTAAAAAGTAGGCTGAGAAAAGAAGGGAGTGACAGCTGAATTCCCGATGTAGAGGGAGAACCCAAAAAAACCATAAAGCTTAAAAAAACAGCATGAAAATCACAGACAGTGGCAACAGTGGTCACGTTTCATTGTTTTAAACACTTGGTTTCACTTTAGCTCTTTATGTATAATAACTGTGATCTTTGCACGGCCAAAGAGCAAGCAAGAGTAGCCCACAGACCAGTTATTTGTGACACTGCCACCTGGTGACTATAAAAGGCTACAATATGTAGATTACAGTTTGCGAAGCTGTGCATAGACTACATATAAAATGTGAAAGTAACAAATGAATTGACAATTTTTTAAAAAAATCCCATATTTGCATTTCAAAAGTTTCAAAATAGTGCATAATTCTCAGGTCAAAACTGGTATTTTCCCTAAATTGAAAAAGGCAGACCATCACTTATATATTTGTGCATCAAAGAAAAGAATGAAACAATTATACCATGGACAAAAAACTGAACGAATAAATGATAAAAGAAAAAAATGTTGGGAACTTAATAAAAAAACGAAAGAAAGAGCCACTAGAAAGAATTTAGACAGACTGTCACTAGATGGGGAATCAGAGCTATGACTTTGTTTTCGTGTGCTGTTGGTCCCAGGAGGGAAGAATAAAACCTCTATGTTGTTGTCTTTTATTTCAAAGATGTTCTGGAACAATAGAGGTCTGTCTGTCCACAAGGCCTGTTTTCAGTCTCCTCTCATTCTGGACAAGAGCTGCACTTCAGACAAGATACAGAACTCCAGGAAGATGGAAGGGTTGATTTCATTAATCTCATGTTCTGTATTTTCTGCATAAAGCTTAGCAATCATTAAAGGGTCACCTCACAGCTTGCTTCAACAATGCTCCTTTGCTGCAAGTGAATAAGGTCAAAGAGATGATTTCACAAGGATGGTTTGACTCAATAATGACAAAAGAACTTTGTAAAATGCTGATTTTGATGCAGTTTTCTTATGTCCTCACAGCTATTCAGATATGTATGCCATAAATGAAAGTATTGGGCAAAACCTACCTCATAATTATCAGTTTCAAGTGTTTTATTCGGTATCATTGTCACGAGTGTATAAAATCAAGCATCTAACCATGCAGTCTGACTTTACAGACATTTATGAAAAACTGGGTCGCTTCAAAGAGTTCATTGAATTCTAGTGTGATACTGTAGTAGGATGCCACCATTACAGTAAGTCAGTTTTTGAAATTTCTTCTGTATTGCAAAGTGAAAGCCACTCAGCCATGATGAGGAAGATCACGTGACGTTACATGAGGTCATGGAGTGCTGATGTGCATAGTGTGTAAAAGTTGTGCCAATGCTATGCTTACAAAATAACTATCATTCCAAAACTTGTTTGGCATTAACATCAGCACAAAAATGGAGCACCAGAAGCTTCATTGCATGGGTTTCCTATGGCAAGAAGCTACATGCAAACATTATATCTTTGAGCACAATTTATAGGATGGAGTGGTGTAAAGCACGCCACCACTGAATTTTGGAGCAGTGGAAATGTTTTCTGTGGTGGGACCAATCACGCTTCTCTACTTGGATAATTTGATGGATGAGTCTGGATTTAGCAAATGTCAGAACAAATGTCTGCCTGACTGCATTGTGCCAACTGCAAAGTCTGGTAGGGAGGAATAATGCTATGGGGCTTTTTTTTCTGTGGTTTGGCCTGGGTCCCTTAGTTCCAATGAAGAGAAAGCTTAATGCTTCAACTTAATAATACATTTTGGACAGGTCTATAACTTTATGAGAACCATTTGGGTAAGACCCTTTTATGTTCCAACATGACTGTGCCTCAGTGCCCAAAGTAAGGTACATAAAGGCATGGTTAGATGAGTGTGGTGTGGAAGAGCTTGACTGGCCTGCTCAGAGCCCTGACCTCAACCCCATCAAATACTTTTGGGATGAACTCAAATGGAGATTGCAAGCCAGGCCCTCTCATCACATCAGTGACTGACCTCACAAATGCTCTTCTGGATGAATGGGCAAAAATTCCCACAGACAGACTCCAAGTTGTAGAAAGCCTTCCCAGAAGAGTGGAAGTTGTTGTAGCTACAAAGGGGGAACCAACTCTACATTAATGCCTGTGAATTTACAACAGAATGTCATAAAAGTTCATGTAGGTGTGATGTATAGGACACCCAATACTTTTGTTCATATAGTGTATTTATTTGTACATACTCATGTGTGGGTAAACCAGTAACTGTTCAGCAGTATTTAAAACAAATGCACTATGCACGCTGATGGCTCTATTCTATATGTGCCATGTGTATGTGTGTATACACAGTATAGTTGTATGTGGGTAGATGACAGAGTTCTGTGCTCACCACATCAGTGTTAGCAGTGTGTGTGTGTGTGGTTTCCTCCACTTTACCACTGCCTCCTCCACTAAGTGTCATTGCTCCTTTGTTTTCTCTCTTTCGCCCAGATATTAACATCATTTAAACTTTAATTTTTACTATTCTGGAGGATGGCCCACGGATCATTGGGCAGTCTGAAAATGTTTTTCATTGTTGAAAAGAACTCTATCAAAACCGCAATTGTAGTGGCTTTTATGTAGGTGTATACATGTGAGTTGGAACTGACTTGAGTTATAGGCTCACGGGGGGAGGACATCCTAAAAAGTGAGGATATACATGATTTTCATGTTCAAAAGGCTGTGCTAGTGTTAAAAGGCAACACACAAACACAGCTCTCCTTGAGATGTAGCACCACATTTCACTGTAACTATGGTGTTCACAGGGGACGAGAAGCACCAATTTACCAGATATAGAGTGGTTGAAGTTCTCACCAGATAATTCCATTTTTAGCTCATCAGCTAACATAATGAGCTTTCTAGCCTTATAAATACTATTTGACAAAGCTGCTTTCATGCACCTTGGCTTGTTTCCCAGCAAACCTTTGGAATAATTGTTGTGTTTTCTCAAAGTCTAGTTTTGCTTGAAAAACAGCTCCAAAATGAAAGTTGTGACAATGACAAAGATTTGAATTCACCGTCTGCTGGAAATATCTCACTAAGACATCCTTTCCAGTAAGGGGAGGTTTGTGTACAAATTTTTTTTTGCATCATCTTTTTATCGATTAGAGCAAAACAAAATATTCTGATTTGTGAGAAGAGTAAGAAACTCATGAAAAATACATCCACCACAAGGGTGACCAGAGCCAGTGATTTCTCACCCTGATGTCCATTTATTATCCTGTCAAGCTAACAGACCACATCTCTTTACAGACAGGTTTTTGACAACACATAACGATACGGAACTTACATGCAGATAAATATAAATGGCACATATTTGTGGTAGTTTGTTCATGATTTCATTACCAAATTAGATATCAAATGTCATACACCGGGCAACAGGGTGTTACAGTATTTAGGACTATTACTTCACAGCAAGAAGGTCCTGGGTTCAAATCCACTGGCCAGTTGGGGTGTGAAGCCCTCCTCCAAGTACCCTAGTTTTCCCTCACAGTCCAATGACATGCATGCTGGGTTAACTGGCAATTCTAAGTTGACTGTAGGTGTGTATGTACACATGAGTGGTTGTCTTTCTCTCTGTGTTAGCCCTGTCACAGACTGGCAACTTGCCTAGGGTGTACCCCCAACTCCTGCTCCATGACAGCTGATAAAGGCTCCAGCCTTCCCACAACCCTGAATTGGATAAGCAGAGAAAAATTGATGAATGTCATGTTAAACACACGCACAAGCACACACACACCCACACACCTACACACAGACGCACACACACATACACACACACCCCTACACACACACACACACACACACGTGCATACCTTTGCCTTCTTTATTGCAATAATGTTAATATTTCTAGCTTTGCAGTAGAGGCTTTTACTGGGACACTATTATATACATGACTGATCAATGGTGTGATGCTAAGATGGACAGTGACTTTCATGTAATTAACTTAAGTTAAAATTTTAAAGTTAAGTTTCCTGTGGAGGTTTTTGGAAGTTCTGTTGGGTTCTTGCTTTATTGTTTAATTGGGCCAAACAGCTAAGAGACCTGATGTTCCCAAAGTTTTTCCAGTTTGCAATTTTTGATACCGCAGTGCTCCTGGGAATAGTCAGATTGTTAAACATGATTTATAACCTTGTGCTGTCCTAATTTATTGTGGTGGTCAAAAGACAGGTCTTTAGACTTTATGGCTTGTTGTTGTTATCAAAGTTCTCCCTGTGCATGCGTGAGTTTTTTCTGGGTACTCTGGCTTCCTTCCACAGTCCAAAGACATATTTATTAGGTTAAATGGTGATTAATTGACTGTAGGTGTGAATGAAAAATGTGAACGGTTGTCTGTCTCTCCATGTTAGTCTCCATGTCTCCATGTTAGACTGGTGACCTGTGCAGGGTGTACCTCACCTCTCAACCTATGACAACTGGGAAAAGCTCCAGCGCCTCTCCTGGATGACTGGTTGGACATCTGTTGAGATTGTTCTTTAATAACCTTAACAGATAAGTATGGGTACACTGATCCCAACACAATTATATGCCCTAGGGACCAGCACTACAAGAGTTAAGATCAAGGACCAAGGTGGCAGCGCGACAGTAGCGCGGCCACTCCGGAACCAAGGTGGTGCTTGTATCCCTGTGATTGTCCCTGTTTTGGCTTGGTATTTGGGTGTTCTGGTGTGGACACCGGGATGGTGGTGTTCGAGTTCGAAAGTCGGAGGTTCGGGGACAACCAGATACCGTGGTAGCTCCGTTGTTGTTTTCATGACCTGCCGGGCAGTGTCTGGGGGGTTCCGGGGGGAGTATGGTTGCAGGGCTGATGCTGCTGCTGGATGATTTCTGGGGGCTCTGATCTCAGCTTGACCAGGCCTCAGCGTGGCCTGATGCCGGTGGCCGGGGAATTGCGGGCGGGGTGTTGTGCTGGGCCGGAGGTGGGCCCTGGCATTACCCTTGTATGGGGGCTCCAGGTCCTGAAGGAACGCTATTTCATTTCACTGTGTATTTATATGTTGTTGAAATGACAATAAAGTACTCTAATCTGATCTAATCCTGGTTGTACGCCCATGCCCTGCACACAGAGGTGCAGTACAATGTGGTCTACTCTTAAAGTTTCATCACAAAGCAAGTGGCCATGGGCAATGCGCGGGGCGGCTGTGGTGCAGTGGTAGAGCGGTCGGTCTCTGATCAGTTGATTACAGGTTCAATTCCCACTCTGCCAGCCCATGTGTTGATGTGTCCTTGGGCAAGACACTTAACCCCACGTTGCTCCTGATGGCCTGGTTAGCGCCTTGCATGGCAGCTCTGCCGCCATCGGTGTATGAATGGGTGTGTGAATGAGTGTAATTGTAAAGCGCTTTGAATGAAAGTGCTATATAAGTGCATGCCATTTACCATTTAATGTCTCTGTATTGTATTAGCAAGGGTTATGATGTGTTTTGCAGCAACAAATAAAAATTAAAAGGAACTGACTGTGTGTGTGGCTATGTCTCTTCCATTAGTATCTGAATCCAGCTGATATTTCCACTCATTAAAAACACCATCACAGGTCTGACTGATTAGTTTGTGTTCCAGCTTCAGGATAGACTATAACATATGCTGGGCCCATCAGTTCTGGAAGAACTGCAACCTTGGTGCTGCTGATACTAAAAAAAGTAAGTACCATTGGATTTTAAGGATTTTGGTACCAGTTCTGGTGACATCCCTAGTTATCATTGTATTCATATGTGTTCCATATAAAACATGCTTTGTATTACGATAGAGGCAGTCTGAAGTGGTAAGCAGGGACCAATAAAAATCTAAATTAGAGATCACAAATCATATGCAGTTAAGTATGATATGAAACATTGGAAATTATCAGTTAAAGCAGATAATAATTTGACTATTAATAACATAAATTTGTTTGTAGTTCTATGCATTGCCCCCATCTAACAACCAGTCAGCACCGCACATCCTCCTTTCTAAACTCTGTCCAATTAATGGAATTTACTATATATATATACACACACACACACACACACACACACACATGTATAAATATATATATATATATATACACACACATATATATATTGGAGTTGAGTGCTAGAAAAAAGTAATTAACAGCATAAAGGATAAACCTGACCACAGTGTGGTGACCTTAATACTAAACAACAGATTTTAGTTTTATATTTCTTTATTTTTTGTTTTTAATAAAAACATTGCATACTTTGTTTGTTAAAGTGCAGAAAGTCATGGGGTTTGATTACTGTTTGAAGCAACTGTATGTTACTAATACAGAAGGAAAAAACTTTCATCTGTGGTCAGTTCTTGGAAATATTGATAATGAGAGACCAGAGAGAATATGGAAAATAAAACTGCAGTCTTTATAGTCAGAGGTCTGTCTGAAAGTCTATCAATTTCTCAAGGGAATTCTAGGAAAGTAAGGAACTCAACAAATGAGTCACATAACAAAAATAAAAGTGGAATGTGTTTAATAAACTTTTTTTGTGCATTCATTTTGTTTGATTGATGCAGAATAATCAACATCAACTGGAAAGAAATAATATTTCTGGCAACAAAAACAAGTCATGGAAAACACTTCAAAACTTCCTCTCTTTTCTGTTTGCACCTTCTTCTGATTTTCCTCTCACTCTTTGCTGTCTGACTTAAAAAGCAGAAATTATTTACTGGTGGTGGTAGTGGGGGGAAGGAGTGAGGGAGGAAGAGGTGAGGTGGAAATTCCCTTTCTGAATCCAGGTCAGTTACTTCCACACATCCATCTGTCTGTCTGACTGACTCACATTGCTATCATACAGCTGAGACACAAGTCAGGTGATACATGCGGTATGCCTGGGCACATGTATATATGACATGTACACATATAACCCAAGAATATATGCAGTTACACAATGTTTGCATTTCCCAGAAACTGCCTAAAGCAGCATGGATGACACATTGTGCATTTTTGTGTTTTTAACATATACAGAATTCTATAGACTGTGGCTCAAGAGAGAAAGCAGGTTTGTCACCTAATCAGAAGGCCGCTGTTTTGATCCACAACTTGCATGTAGAAATGTTAATACAAAATACTGAACTCTGAAATTCTTCCCATTTATGAGTGTGTTTATTTTTTGATAAGTACATAAAATTGAGTGAATGTGGCTCATCAAGTAAAGCACTCTGAGTAGTCAGTAAGACTAAGAAAGCAATAAACATCAGTTCTTTTACTGTAATAAAAGCTTGAAGTTTTCATAAACTACCATGCTTATGACAATGAGCTGCATGAACTCACAATCCACTTTATTAGGTACAGCAGTTCAGCTGGCAGTTAATGCAAACATCTAATCAGCCAACCACATGGCAGCAAGTCAGTACATTTAGGCATGGTGAAAATGGCCTACTGAAGTTCAAACCAGGCATCAGAATGGAAAAGAAAGGTTATTTGAATGTGGCATGGTTGTTTGTGTCAGGCGGCCTGGTCCACGTATTTCAGAAACTGCCGACCTACTGAGATTTTCCCCAAAAACTATCTCTAAGGTTTGCATAGAATGGTCCAAAAAAGAGAAAATATTCAGTGGGCAAGAGAAAATGCTCTGCTGATGCCAGAGGTCAGAGGAGAATTGCCGGACTGCTTTGAGCTGACAGGAAGGCAACAGTAACTCAGAGCCTTGTTACGACCAAGGTATGCAGATGAGTGTATCTGAATGCACAAAACTTAATTAAATTTGAATTCAATTCAGTTTTATTTATATATCGCCAGTTCACAGCAAAGGTTTCCTCAAGGCACTTTATACTCTAAGCTAAAGACCCTACAATATTAGAGAGAAAACCCCAACAATCAGATGACCCCCTTTGAGCAAGCAATTGGTGACAGTGGGAAGGAAGAGTATGGAACATGGAATTGTGAAGCAGATGGGATACAGCAGAGGAAGACCACACCGGGTGCCACTCCTGCCATCTAACAACAGGAAACTGAGACTACAATTCACACAGACTGACCAAAAACTGACAGTGGAAGATTGGAAAGATATTGCCTGGTCTGATGAGTCTTGATTTAGCTAGAGCACCGCTGGGATCTGGTGGAATGGGAGATTCACATCATGGAGATGCAGCTAGCAAATCTGCAGCAAATGTCTGTGGGATACTATCTTGTCAGCATGGACCAAAATTAAGGAAGCTCTGAAGGGAAACGTGGTACTAGCATCTATCTATCTATCTATCTATCTATCTATCTATCTATCTATCTATCTATCTATGTCTGTTTTCGTCTACATGCTTCTCTGTCTGAGCTGTGTGCCCCGTGTGTGTGCAGACTTGTTTTGTGTTTATAAATGTGTGTGAGCAAGGGCTTCTGTGTACAGATCAGGTTCTGGGTGTGTTTGTGTCTGTGTGTGTGCACGGAGACACATGTTTGTCTGTGGCTTTTCTGTGTGTGTGGGCTTCACTTTGCTGTAAGTAGGAGTTGCACATGATCTATGACGGTAACATTCAAGCTCGCCTCTCTCTCTCTCACTCTGTCTCTCTTACTCCCTTAAAGGGTGCTTTTGTTTCAAGTCATTAATTTTGGTTACACTTTCACTTAGCAGCTCAACAGTTTCTGATAAAATGTGCAGTTTTAGTTTCTGCCTGATGACATTTCAATGTGTCGCATACTGTAACACTATGGTTTTGGTGTCAGACAGACGTAAGCATTTGAGACGATGAGTTAATGGGAAGGAGATGGACAGTGTATGTATCCAGCCGAGTAGAGGAGCGACATGACTGTCCCACTGTGGCCAAAATTCATTTGTACTTGGGTTTCTGAAAAAAAAATTACTTTTTTTTCTGGAGAAAAAGATTACAAATATAGCATTAATTTTAGTAGGAATCACTACAAACACTTCTTTGAGGACAGCTATTAGTGTTCCTAACGATCTCTTACTCATCTGTGTGACCTTTTGCATCTTCCTCATTCACGCTGCTATTACTGGTTGTCTTTATTGATTCCTTCCTGTGCTACCACAGCTCCTGTTTGAATTAGTACCATAAAACTCATTGGAATTTCTTTTTTGTGTGCACTGCTCTGCTTTTTATGTGAGCTAGCAACAAATCAAAACTCCCATCTGTGGTTAAAGTTAGGGAGATCATGGCTTTGATTAAATCTAACCTTAGCCAACAGCTATGAGTGCCTAAAAATAACCATAAAAAGGCGAATATTGCTGGAGTCACCATGAAATGAATGCTTCAACCTTTGTATTAATGATGTGTTCATGATCACTGTATTAGGGATTTACCAACAATGTTCAACAGTGCTTTCACATTACGTTTAAAGGAAAACATAATCCAGCCTTAAAATATTTGCCTCAAAATATGGTCGTGGTTGTAATTTAGCTGAACGCGACTTCTATTAGATTTATAGGAACTTGATGCTAAGGTACTGGAACAGCTCCTGAAAGTTTCTCTTCAAACTTGATTTTCCCAATGAGAGAAAGGTGAAGAGCTTTCTTTTCCGTCTGTCACACGATGAAGAAAAGTCAAGAAGGCATGTGCAATAGCAACCTGCAAAATGTGCAACTATTCTACTGATTTGTATCAGTGTTTTGACACAATTGCTGCTCCTTGGAAGGATTACTACTACAGAGTGTGTAGTGTGTGTGTGTGTCAGCCTGTCTGTCTTTCAGTCTGTTTATATGTGTTTTTCTCTCAAGTTTGTAACGGCAACACACACCTACTCAGGGTGTGTTAATGTGTGTGTTGTACTTTGCCAGTCCCTGCTCATTTCATTTTGTCTGCCATATGTGTGTTTGTCTTTATGTGTGTGTGGAGACTGAAGAGCAGGTTATTAGTACCGAAATCCCTCTTGCTTTCGATTGTGTCTATCTCGTTGTGACTCATCGTGCTGCACTTTACCTGGCTAATCACCATAGCATTAAATGTGATTAGTCCTCATTGTTGCTCTGCTTGGGTAACAGACTGTGGTTTTGATAGGGAAAGGAGAGGCAGTCAGCCAGACAGTCTGCTGTGGTGCTGAGGTCACAGAAAAATGAGATTTTTAACCCTGTCTGTCTTGTATTTTAGTGTTTCTCAATAAGACTGTAGACTTGCTCTGTTGCCAAAATGACAGCGGGTGTTGCCACATCAAAAACAACTATTAATTCTTTCAGGACCTATAAAGTGTCTCATCTATCTTCTTATGGTAATTTTTTGATGACTAGGTGTGTTAAGGTTTTATTTTCCCAAAGTCTTTTAAAGTAAGCCTATTGTAATAATAAGCCAAAAAAAAACAACTACAAAAACTACATGCATTCACTGTATCTAAAATTTGAATATATAGTTTTAAGAAATCTGAACTCTACTATTCATTGCAGTTTTTGGAGCACTGAGCTCATCATTCTAACAAGTGTGTGTACAGTTAGGTCCGTAAGTTTTGGGACAATGATGGATTTTTTTGTAAATTTGTGTCTGTACACCACAGCAGTGGATTTTAAATCAAACACATAAAATGTGATTGAAATGCAGAATTTCATCATTCATTTAAGAGGTTTGACAAATGAATTGCATTCACTCTAGTCCTCCATTTTCAGAGTCTCAAATGTAATGGGACAAACTAACATAATTTTTAGTATGGCAATAAGCACTTTGAATGCTTGAAAGAAAATCCTTTGCGGTCAATGGCTGCATAAAGTCTAGAATCCAGAGACATCACCAAAATGCTGTTTCCTCCCTTAATATGCTCTGTCAGGCCTTTACTACATCCACCTTCCTTTACTGCTTGTTTGCTGGTCTATCTGCCATTGAAGAATATCCCATTGCTCTGCCTTGAGAAGCTCTTGCATTGCTTTTGCAGTTTGCTTAGGGTCATTATCCATTTCTACTGTGAATGTGAACACATAATGAAAAGTAAAGTCCTGTACACTTCAGAATTAATCCTGCTACTTCAATTAGCAGTCACTTCATCAGTTCCTCTACTTCTCTATAATGTTGTCTTCCCAACATTCTGTTACAGTTAATCTTGGTTTTGATCTGTCCAAATATTATTTTCCATCTTTTAGATGTTTTCTGGTAAAATCTCATATGACCTTCCTGTTCTTGAGTGTAACCAGTGCTTTGCACCTTGTAGTAAACCCTCTGTATTTGCATTCAGGAAGGCATCTCTTGATTTTAGACTTTCTCAATGATACACTTGTCTTCTTTAATGTGTACTTGACTTGGCTAGAGATTTTGAAGGTGTTTTTCTTAACCAAGGAAAGAATTCTGCAATTTTTCACTTCAGATGTCTTTAATGATCTTCCAGGCCTTTTGGTGTTACTGAGTTGGCCGAGCATTCCTTTATTTTAAAAACGTTCCAGATTGTTGTTTTGGGCACTCCTCAAGTTTTTTTTTTTTCTCTCTGATAGGTTTATTTTGATTTTTCAGCCTAATGAAGGCCTTTCACTTACTTCAACATCTCTTTGGCACTCATATCGAAAGCTTTATTGAACCACTACTAAATGCACGTGGAGTCAACTGCAGATCTTTTATCTACTTATTAATTTGTCATGGAATCATGGGGGATCAAGCCTCACCTATTAAACTACTTGTCAGTCATTTGTCCCATTACTTTTGAGCCTTTGAAAATGAGGGGCTATGTATAAAATTGGCTGTAATTTTTAAACAGTTAATGTATTTTTTGTTAAACCCCTTAAATTAAATCTGAAAGTCTATAGTTTGTTCACATATTGATGGTTTGGTCTTAAATCCACTGTGGTGGTGTACAGAAGCAAAATGGCAAAAAATGTGTCTTGATCCTAAAATATATGATCCCAGCTGAATCTGCTATAAGTTTTTGTACCCTATATTATCCACAAACACATCTATGAACTTTACTTTTGCATGGGGTTAAATGATCTTTGAATACCATGAGCACACTATTTATTTTGATGCAGTTGCACATAAAATTTTCTCCAACAACAAATGCTAAAATACCACACATCAGTAAATTGGGGTAAAACAGACCAGAAATGTATACTTTACTGTTTACTGTTTTGTTTTTTACAGTGCTTAGTGGGTTTAGATAGGTCTCAAGATTATTTTTGTTAAGAAAAGAAATAGAAAATGGGAAGTAGTAGCCATTTATAAAAATTGACGTATACTGTGTCAGAACTTATGGGCTTGGGACTTAGAACAACAGGCTTGAAAGAACAACTAGGACATTGATGGTTTTGGCCTTTAAAGTAAAAAGATACAGGATATTTTGAGGCTTATCTTTTACGTTATGCAACTATGAAATTCTTTAATTTGTTGTCTTATTGTTTTTATCAGAGTTCAAATGCCAGTTTCTTTTTCACCTTACCCCATTCTTCTTTTGATTTGTATGCATGCAAATTCACAAGCAAATTCTACCTGGACCCTGAACCAGGATTATTTGTGAATTGGTGGCCACTTACTAACAACACTATGAATGCAGCAAGCTGTGACAAGTTCTTACTGGGTTTAAATGAGCGTAAACTGGACAAAGGTGTTTAGACGTTTGTAGAAATGCGGAAGAAAAAAGGTTTACGTTCCAGTAAACCTCTTGCTTTGGTATTTTTCCTTCTTTATGAAACATAAAACCGCATGGTAAGCCTTAAAAATGTGATCCAGTCAGTGAACTTTCTTGGGCAATCAAAATGTGGGATTTCCCCCATTATTACAACTTACTTCAAACCTGGAGATATAGAGATAACCAGAGATAATAGGGCAAGGTTTTAGTAGACACTCTTTAAGAGGAAGGATTATGGGCACTGAAATAAAAACTCAGGGATGAAGATGAGCAGTGATGCATGAGATGCAAAGAGGTTTGTTTGTGTTCTCAGACTGATGCTGTTTAGTATCTTATAGCAACACCTGGATTTCACTGAGTTGTTGACAATGAGGGAATCTACCTGAGTTGAACTTCTGAAGAAAAACCACATAGTTTTCACATCAGGAAGATTAAATTGACCTTAATGCACCTTCCAAACCACACAGGAAGCACAAAATATAGATTTAATATTTGTAAAGTACATTTTATTGTTCTAGTTGCATGTGAGCTAAATAACCTTTATAAACAAAATAAAATAGCCTTTATGTAGAGAGCGAGGCAAAATCCAGCTTATTTTTATCAAGCGCAGTGATAAATCTCGGCATTCTAGACAAGCAAATAATGTTTTTGTCAGCTTTTATCTCACTGGGCCCAGGTACTTTTGGCTATTTTCTTTTTATTTACCAAGGGGCCGTTTCAGCCGATAAATCTCCGTGTTTGATTTGGCACAGATTTCATGCTGAATGCCTCTCCCGAAGCAAATCTCCCATTTATCTGGGCTTGGTCTTCACCATCTCCACAACAACGCTAATTTATGGCACAGTTGTTGTGTCCATTTGCGTAGGTGTTTGCCCATGCAGAGCCTACGCCGTGCAACCTACACAGATGTGCTTGCATGAAGGCCTCACAAAACCATCAGTGCGTAGCTCAATGTGGGTGATCCTGCTTGTAGAGTCGATGCTGATTGGTTGATAGGTGGATAGGAACACTCTACGATGTAGAGGGAGAAGTGTGAAAAACAGCATTAAAACACTTGGTTTCACCTCAGCTCTATGTGTGTTATCACTTTGCTGTCTAGCATAGCTGATTAATTAAAGTACCAATGCTATACTGTTTGTATTGTGCTACAGTCCACAGACCAATTGTGTGTGACATTTCTCCCTGTCTACAGGATGTAGATGATGGTTTATAAAACTGTGTATAGGTTCTCCATAGACCAATGCAGTACTGTAAATCAGCCATCATACTGCTCTTGTAATCTAACACTCCAACATAAAGATAATTTGCTTTCACAGATGAATCAGTTTCATTCACCAATAAAAACCATCAGATTTGGTTCAAAGCACAAAAAATTAAGTCAGCCTTGAATTGAGTTCATCACATTATTGGCTGCTCTTTCTTACCACAGATTTTTCTTCTTTCAGTAGTATTATATACACTAAACTGGTGATTATTTTATTTCTGTCTACTAATTTCTTCTGCTCTCCTTATTTTTTCTCAACTTGCTTTTTTAAATTATGCTTTACTTCCCTTTCCTTTCTTGTTTCCTTTAATTCTGCCTCTCACCCACTCCCAATCCCAAACCCCCTTCCTTCTCCCTATCCGTCTGTGTTATGTCTTTCTGGTTTGTCCTTTTATCCTACAGAGGACGAAGAAGAGGAGCACGACGAAGGCCCCTTTTGAAGTTGGCGTCTGTCCCAAAGACAGTGGGCACACCTGGAGGCCAAATTGGTGGTGTTGTCCTCCGGTGGCAAAAGCACACATATGCACACGCACACACTCAAACACACACACAGAAAGTCCCCTACTTGTTTTCTCACAGACACTCTCTCTCACATACACACACATTTCCATTCTCACATCAAAGCTCAATGACTACAGGGCTTGAAAAGACTAAATACCGTTTACCTTCAACTCCACTGACTGATCGGCTTCCTCTCTGCTTACACACCACCGGAAACACATGCGTGCACACATATGCACACGAAGACTGTACACACAAAACTTGATGTCATTATGTTTTTTTAAAAATAAATAGCCCCTTCCAGCTATTGGAAATAAGTGCATTTGTGTTGTGAGTGTGTTCAGTGTGTGTTTAGACTTGTCTCTGTGTCACCTCAGACCTATGCATGTTCCAAGTCAGGTGTCCAGTTCTTGTGGTTGGGTGAGAGGTCACTGTATATGTGTCACCATTACCATTATATCATGACTCCCCTGAGAGTGCTCGGCTTACACATGTTTACAGTGTCTGTACACACGTGAGCCTCCATTTGACAAAGAAGTAGAGACCAAGATAAGGTTATCCACCTTGGCTAGAGCAACACCCTTCTAACTAGAATAAAAAAAATAAGAGTTTATGATATTGTGGGGCCTGAAGATTTCAATATGAAACACTGAGGACTGTTTTGTGAACTGGTGCTATGGAAATTTTGAATAAATAATTTTGTATTAAATAAAATTTTAGATTTACACTTCTTCATATGTGCATAGGAATTTAATTAATTTATTTCAAGTATTATAGATGGATGAGTATGGATTGTCTATCGGTACACGCAAGGTTTGGAGATGAATCCATATACAGTATTTGCTAAAGCACAAAATGTGGGTATTTCACACATATGCAAATATACATATTCAAGATATGTTGTAACTTTTTCTCAAGTTGAATAGGGACATAACAACATGGTGGGTTTTTATGCCCCTCATGCTTATGCCAACATGATAAATAACAATAGACAAGCTGAGGGAAGAGTGCACAGAGTAAAAAGGAGCAGCTCAGCCTGAATAAGATATACAGTATGTGGACAAAAGTATTAGGCCACCTACGCGTTACACCTACAGGAGATTTGATAAGATTCCATTCTAAAGCCATCGGTATTAATATGAACTTGGTCTCACTTTTGCAGCTGTAGCAGCTTCCACTCTTCTGAAAAAGCTTTCTACAAGATTTTGGAGCGTGTCTGTAGGAAATTTTTGCCCATTCATTCAGAAGAGCATTTGTGAATTCAGACACTGATCTTGGATGCGAGGGTCTAGCTGGCAGTCTCTGTTCTAGTTCATCCCAAAGGTGTTGGATGGGGTTGATGTCAGGGTTCTGTGTAGGCCAGTCAAGTTTTCCACACCAAACTCATCCAACCATGCCTTTATGGATCTTAATTTGTGCATTGGGGCACAGTCACGCTGAGACTAAAAATGACCTTCCTTTAACTGTTTCTACAAAGTTGAAAGCAAAAAGCAAAGTATTGGGCACACCTCTTAAACACTTAATTCAGGAGTTTTATCCAGTCCCATTGCTACAGGTGTTTGGGATCACACACCTATCCATGCAGTCTATCTTTGCAAGTATTTGTGAAAGAATGGGTCACCAACAAAGCCACCACTGTAACAAGCCAATTTGTGAAAATTCTTCCTTCCTAGATATTCAATGATCAACTGTAAGTGGTTTCATTGCAAAGTGGAACCATTTAGGAACTGCAGCAACTCAGTCAACAAGTGAAAGACCACTCAAAGTTATAGAGCAGGGTTTCTGATTGCTGAGGTGCATAGTAAGAAAAAGCCTCCAAACCTCCATTAACATCAGCGCAAAAACTGTGCTTCGTAGCATGGGCAGCTGTATGCAAGCTTTGCATTAATAATCACAGTGCCAAGCTTCAGATGGAGTGGTGTAAAACATACCACCACTAGACTCTGGAACCGTGGCAATGTGTTATATTGAGTGACGAATTACTCTTCTCTGTCTTGTAATCTGATTGACAAATCGGGGTTTGGTGAACGCAAGGAGAATGTTATCTGCCTGACTCTGCACTGTGTTGCAAATTATAAAGTTTGTTGTAGGCACAAAGCTATGTCCATAAAGGCATGGTTGGACCAGTTTGGTGCAGAAGAACTTGACTGGTCTGCACACAGCCCCTGACCTCATAACTTTATGATGAACTTGAATTGAGATTGTAAGCCAGGCCCACTTGTCCAATGTCAGTGTCTGACCTCACAAAAACTGCTCTGGATGAATGGGCAAAAAGTTTTCACTGACACACTCCAAAATCATGTAGAAAGCTTTCCCAGTAGAGTGGAAACTGTCATAGTTGCAAAGGGGTACTACTCTATATTGATGCCTATGGATTTAGAATGGGATGTTATGAAAGCTCCTGTAGTGGCCTCAAAGTGTAGTGGTTTACACATTTGCCTTATAAACCACAAGGTCCCTGGTTCGATTCCAGGTGGGAACACATGCCCTGCTCACCATGGAGGGTTGTGTCAGTAAGGGCACCCAAAGAAAAACCTCTACCAAGTTATCAGTGCCAACCCTTTGGGGAGAATACAAGGGAGCAGCTAAAGGAATGTTATAAAAGTTCCCTTGGCCCAATACTTTTGTCCATATATTATTCTTATATATTATAGCCTATAACAATATTATCCTACCAGTCTCTATCAAATCAGAATTTCCAAAGTTTCATACAACCCGATACGAAAATGGCCAGTCACTTGTGTTTGCATTAGGATGGAGAAAGCTCTCAAACCCTTGAGGCCACCATGTTACACAATGCCACTCAGATTAAACTCAGAGAAATATAGTGTTGCAATTGTCCCAGTCTTTACATTCACAGTTTTTGTTCATAATGGACAGTAAAGGCAGCTCTCAGCAACAGAGCAATACAGAGAAGAACAGCTGATGACAACAGCTTATTGTGCTAAAGTCAAATTTAATTTTCTAGACAATAAGTACTCAGATTCATGATTTGAGTTCAGTTATGTCCGTACTTGTGATAAACAGATTTATACTATGTTAATCACGTAATATAAATTATTATGGTATTGTAAACACTTAACTCATGTTCAGATTTTGCTGCAAGACAATAAAGCACAGGCCATAACTGTAAGATCAGCTTGCACATCTGATAGCTAGTTTTGCTTCTGTTTCACAGGAACAATACAGGTTGCCTGTAAAGATCAAGTGTTTGTGTTTATGTCTGCTGTCATACAGAAACGTCCTGTCAGCTCCACTGTGTAGGAGATATCCTGTTGCAGCTCAGCCTACATCTACTGTGTCAGTTCTCTTTTGTGTTACAGTCCTCAAATGTGTCAACAACAGGTCACGTGACAAGGATTCAATGAACCTGCGGAGAATAAAGGCGAGTGACCGTGTGATTTAGAAATTGTAAACAGATATAGTCTTGCACTGTGGTGAGACACATGCACTGGTGGAGTTGGTAACATAAACAGTAAAATGTACATCATATTATCAACCTCAGAGAGGAAACAGAGCTAATAGAGCAGGCGTTAGCTCAAATGACAGCAATCACCAGGAAGGGGCTCACAGGGTTTCACCACAATATCACAAGCTCAAATCTAACTCATGACCTATTTCACAAGCCATATCTCACCCCAATTTCATTCCCATTGACACAATTTACACACACCAATTATCTATGATGCACATACAAATAATAATAGCTTTACTTGTTAATGTTCGTTGCAGCATCAGAATTCATAGTTAGTTTCTTGCGGTCCCCATGCTACCACTAAAGGTATATCCTGAATGCTGACAATGCTGATAATGCTAAACATGTAAAAACAGGGAGGTCTATCACTGTGCCTAAATTCAAATAGCTTTTCCTCTGTTGCAGTGGTGGCATCACTGATGATTCCATCATATTCTTGCTTTTCAGGGGTATAATAAATAACATTGTTATATCCCTGAAAATGGTTATATTATTTAATGCATTGTGGATCTGATGGAAATCATACTTATTTTCTGGAGTAGAGAAATTGAGAAATTAATTTCAGAGATTATTCAATACTTTATATAATTATATTCTGTGATTTTCTTTTCTGATCAGATTCAGTGAACAGAGGATGGGAAGCTTTACAGTCACAAATTTGAGATACACTAACACCACTTTCTTAGGTGGACCTTACTTGAACAGAGTTGGACCTCTTTTGGCCTTCAGAACTCCCTTAATTCTTTACAGCATTGCTTTAATAAGGAGCTGGACACTCTTTTTGGTCTATTTAAGCATGATAGCATCACAAAGTTCAGATTTTGTCAGCTTCATGATGTGAATATCCCATTTCACTATATCCCACAGGTGCTCTGGATTGAAATCTGGTGACTGTGGAGGGCATTTCAGTACCAGATTGAGATATTTGAGCTTTGCAAAACGGTGCACTATCCTGCTGGAAGCATCTATCGGATGCTGGGTACACTGTGGTAATAAAGGAATGGACATGGTCAGCAACAATACTCAGGTAGGCTGTGATCCTGAAATTATGCTCAGCTGGTACTAAGGGGCCCAAAGTGCACCAAGAAACTATCCCTCACACGATTATCCTCACACCAGATGTTGCAGCAGAAATTGAGATGCATTTGAGCAAGCAAGTTTTAGTGAACTTTAGCAGAGAGGAATGGGAGCCAGTGTGTGTGGTCTTCTGCTGCTGTAGCCCATCTGCTTCAAGGTTTTACATGTTCTGGATTAAGAAATGCTCTTCTGCATGCCTTGGTTGTAACCAGTGTTGTTTTGAGTTACAGTTGCCTTCTTATAAACTCAAAGCAGTCTGGCCATCCTCCTCTGACCTCTGGCATCAACAAGGAATTATTGTCCTTTGAACCGCCACTCCCTGGAAATTGTCTCTTTTTCAGACCATTATCTGCAAACCCTGGAGATGATTGTGCAGGAAAAACCCAGCAGATCAACAGTTTCTGAAATATTCAAACTAGCTGTCTGGCAGCAACAACCATGCCATGTTTAGAGTCATTTAGATCAATTGAATAGGTGTAACTAATAAAGTGGATGAAGAGTGTATGTTTAATGGACTCTATTCAAAACATAGAAACAGTGTTAGCCTTCTTATCTGGATGATGTTCAATAAATAATTTGCAAGCAATTTATACCTGACTGTTTTTCAACTCTGGCCAGCAAAGTGCTAACAAAAAACAATCAGATGGCTGCCACAAGAATCATAGAGGATTCAAATATGCAGTGCTGATTTGTGCTGAATAATGATCAAATAAATGCAATCAGTTAAAGGCAGACAAAGATTTCTCATAAAGAGAATGTTACGTAAGATGAATGGCAACTAGCCAAATACCAAGTATATATTCGTAAGTCACATGTTCAGGTTTTGGTTCAAACGTCAGATTGTGAATTCCCTACAGTGTCATGAGACAATTGCTCCTGACCTTACATGAGATGCTTCTGTCTGTTGGGTGGTTTCACTCACACACGCACACACACACAGATTCACACAGACACACACACATATAAATTGAAAGCAGACAGCTCTGTAGGAAAAGGCTGGCTGACTATTTATTTTGTCAACATCCTGATGTGCCACCGACCAATCAGGGTGCAGGTCAATCACAAACAAAGGCAAGGTAAATTTAGACTGATACAAAAATGATACCTAACACACCTTGCTGACCCAGACATACATGCTTCAAGTCATTCAAGCACACACACACCTCAGATCTCTCTCTTTCTCACATGCAATTAGACACACATTCAAAACAGTTAGCCACAGTTTGTTTCCAGGAATCACACCCGATCACAAAGCGATGACAGCCAAGGCCCTCGGGACCCACAACACAACACTATGAATGTACCTAAACAACAGGCAAACTACTGGTTTCAGTGATACAGTATAATTCACTTTAAATACATATGCATGTTGCATTTATGTGACTTTCTCAAGCTGCTATTCATCATCTTTAATCAAAATATTTTCCATTTTTCCATTAATTACCACTATAATGTTCAATTCATCCAGAGACATTTAGAGCAAGGAGTGTTTTTAATGACTGCCGGTAACATAAATGATTACGTCAACACATGCAGTGATCTAATTATCTATTTAAAAAGTAATCACAAAACACAGCTGTTGGTGTTGAAACATTCAGTCCTTTTATCGGTAACACAGGGCTTTGAATGTGGACATGCCACATGCCTGTGTGTTCCAGAAATTCTAGAAACGATGCTGATGATATTTGGTCTATACAATAAAAGTACCTGTTCTTTTAAAAACCTCAGAATTCTGAGTCTTCGACTTGAAAAAGCATGATGGAGCCATTCTTAGATCCAGAGATGTGGATACCTGGGTGTTTTTTGTACAGAGATCTCTCTTGAAAAAGGGATCCTAGCGAGACAACCTGTTTAAATAAAGGCTTTATTAATAATAATCATACTTTATTATGTATAACATTTACAAATATTTAGGCAGCAAATAAGACATATGTGATACAGATATCTTACTCGGCACTGCGACTGAAAAACACATTTTTCTTTCGCTGACTCTCTTTCACACTGTTTCCTCACCCAAAGCATTAAATGCTAAAATAGCATGTTAAGGCTTTTGTATATCTGTATTGAAATTGTTAGTCACCCTTCTTTCTTTCTTCTGTCACTTTATATGTTAAATGGTGAAAAAGGCCATTTCACCTTAATAGAACTTCAGTTGCCTCTATTCACCTTAGGAGCAGTAATCCAACCCTTTTTATGCATCAGTAGAGCTGAATAACAGGTTTGTAACCCATATTTAGTTTTTCCAACAGCGGTATATACCACACAAAACCACCTATGGAAAACAGAATAATTCCTCTTACAGAAGAAGCATGCTTCTATTGCCCCTAAATTATTCCCAGCAAAAGCTGAAAAATTATAAGCCCGAATTAGTATGTTGTCCTTTTTCTTTACAAATCTGATTTATCAGTAATACATGGACATATAGCAAACAAAAAGGAGTTGTCTCATTCTGCATGCACAGGCATAGTCTACATACATCTAAATGTAATTTTCGGAAAATAATTTTCAAATTTTCAATTCTAATCTTCTTTAAATAAAAGAGCTAAAAACAATCTAGCCAACTGTGAAAAAAGTAACTTAAAAAAACTTTCTTGGAGCTTCAGAGCTTAATCATTTATATACAGATCACAGGATTTTAAAGAGGGGTGCCATAAACTTGATATAGCCCTTATTTAAGAGAGAACATAATAATGGAAAGTACTGTTTGGTTTTATGATGGTAAGCTTAGAGCAAGCGGCTATACCTGGACATGTGCCCAATTTCAGTCAAACAGATACTATAAATTCCTAATGGTGTGGGACAAGAAAGATAAAACATAAACCCTCTTGCAACCACAAAAACAATCAGATAAGAAACCCTTGTTTTTTAGTGTGTGTGTGTGTGTGTGTGTGTGTGTGTGTGTGTGTGTGCATGTAGTTGTGTATCTGTATTCACCCACAAGAAGGAACTGTCCGACTGCACCTGGAAATTACAGAGAGTATTGTGTCTGTCATAGCAAAGAACACTCTGGTGACTCATATGTCAAGATAAAGTCTCTATGTAAGTGTTTTCACCTTGTTTACTGATAAGTCATCATAGGATAATTTTACATAATCTGATTCTATTCTGTTCTAGGGCCCTCTCAGTTTTTTAGTAGAGTTCAAATGCATTTTTGATTCTTGGTATCAGGTACAATAACTTTGCATGGCAGGCAGTTAAAAGTAAAGCATATTATATTGGGACAAAGTGTAGACCCTCAGTTCACCTTCTGGTAAAAACAAGCAGTTTTAAATTCCATCTCTCTATGGCACCCCTTCTTAAAAGCCTACCCTGTTCTGATTTGTCACCCCTTGGCTAACTTACACAAAAACAGACGTGATGCCTGTGGGTACTGCCTACTCAGCAGGGCAGCTGTGCAGTTTCTGAGGAAAAAAAACAGTAAAAAAAACTGATAACCGCTTTTGCAAATATAAAGACAGCTAGCAAGAGCTGGTGGCATTTGTTTGAACATTAAGTGTTTTCATTTAAACTCATGTCACAAGCCTGGTGGTCATATTATAAATACAATAGAAATAAGTTCGTGATACACTAACAAATTTCACTTCTTACTCCTTGTATTAGAAAGAGCAGCCCTTCTGAGGAGGGGCATCTGATGTAAAGTCTTCTCCAAATCAAATATGCGGATTAAAAATAGGATTTCCATACCGAATCAGTCAAGGCCCGGGTTAAAAACAATCACCTGTGGTGCTGCTTGCCAAAAGGGTGCATTTAGCCTAGCTAAAAATAATCAGCCTCATGGTCTTCTGTGAGGGGGCAAACAGTAACTTTAAATTTTGACTGTTATGGCTCATCTCAAAGTAAGGGTCCATCTAAATTGAACTTTTGGCCACAGGGATTATTTGTACATAAACTGACCTACTTATTTGAAACTTTTGCCATGTTTAATACAAGCATCAATTGTAAGAGTGCAAATGACAAATAAGAGAAGGGGAATAACATGCAGTTGTGAAAAAGGACGTTTTCACAGGCAGTGCTGTGAAAAAATAAGTACACCCAATGATTGATTAGCTTGTAGAACCACTTTTAGCAACAACAACTTGAAGTAATTGATTTCTGTATGACGTTATCAGTCTCTCACATAGCTGTGGAGGAATTTTGGCCTGCTCTTTTTCTAGGGTTGCTTCAGTTTGAGGTGAGCGGGAATTCTTTTAAGGACAGCTCTGAAGATCTGGCCTTTGAGCAGGCCATTGCAAGACTCTTGATTCTTTTCTCTTTCAGACATTCTGTTGTAGATTTGCTGCTCTGCTTGGGATCATTGTCCTGTTGCATTATCCAATTTTGGCCAAGCTTGCAGAGGGTTGGTGTGAGGGAAGAGGATGCAAGGCATAGGGTGAGATGGAGGCAGATGATCCGCTGTGGCGACTCCTAACTGGAGCAGCTGAAAGAAGAAGTCCAAGCATTGGCTGTTGGACAGATGGTCTCATATTTGACTCTAGAATACTTTGGTATACAGAGGAGTTTATGGTCAACTCAAGAACTGAAAGGTGCCCATGTCCTGTGGCTGCAAAACAAGTCCAAATGATCACCCCTGTGCCACTGTGCTTGACAGTTAGTGTTTTCGCTGATATGTTGTGTTTGTTTTTCATCAAGCATAGCGCTGTGTATTATGGTCAAACACCTCCACTGTTCTCTTGTCTGTCCAAAGGACATTATTCCAAAAGTTTTGTGGTTCATTCAGATGTAACTTTGTAAACCTAAGCCTTACTGTCTTGTTCGTTTAGAGAGAATAGGCTTTCTCCTGTGAGCCCTTCCACACAAGCCATACTTGGTTAGTCTTTTTGTATTTGTACCAGCATGAACAGATAACATGTTAACTTGGGTCTGAAGAGTCTGAGATGTAGCTCTTGAGTGTTTTGCTGTTTTTCTGAGTATTGCAATGTCTGACCTTGTGGTGAATTTGCTGGGACATTTGATTCTGGAAAGATTGCAGCATTGTGTTAGCACAAACCTGAATGCTCCGGACCAGCAAACTGCCAACATTTCTGCTTTTATAGAGGTGTTCACACTGGCTGATGATCAGTTAATCAAGTGCATTTGCCTAGCAGCACCTGGCTGCCACTTACCCTCTTAATTCCCATGGAAGCAGTAAAGACGCACTTCATTTTTCACAGGACTGAACAGAATCCTGTGATTTTTTTTTTAATGACTGTATTTCTCAGACCATCTAAGGAAAGTTTTGAGCTTTCAGCCAAAAGAAAATAATTTGCCAATTAACTGACCTTATTATTTAAAACTTTTGCCATATTTATGAGGCTCCGTTATAAGGACATATGTGACTAATAAGAGAAGGGGAAATAATATATGAGACCTACTTTAATATTTGATAAGTTTCTTTTCATGAATTCTATTTCTTCTTATATTTTTTCTTAAAGGTTTTAAAAGATTTCAACT
This sequence comes from Etroplus canarensis, assembly GCA_015106775.1. Lineage (NCBI taxonomy): Eukaryota > Metazoa > Chordata > Actinopteri > Cichliformes > Cichlidae > Etroplus > Etroplus canarensis. The sequence goes on along the minus strand of VUQH01070455.1, from coordinate 817 downwards.
TCACCACTCTAGGAGGCACTAACATTGAAAGTAATAGGTGTCTCCTTCTATCCCCTTTTTTGTCTAATATTAAATAACTGCTGACAGTTGTGCACTGAGCTCACTGAACTTTATTCATCAAATACATGCAAACAGCAAAAACGTTTATCATTCATTTACAATCTTCTTCTCCTTCTTCTTCTTTTGGCTGCTCCTGTTAGGGGTCGCCACAGCGGATCATCTGCCTCCATCTCACCCTATCCTTTGCATCCTCTTCCCTCACACCAACCCTCTGCATGTCATCTTTCACTACAGCCATGAACCTTCTCTGTGGTCCTTCCTTTTTTCCTGTGCATGACAGCTTCATCTTCAACATTCTTTGTCCAATATATCGACTGTCCCATCTCTGAATATGATCAAACCATCTCAGCCTTGCCTCTCTGGCTTTGTCTCCAAATTTCTCAACCTGAGCTGTCCCTCTGATGTACTCATTTTTAATCCTGTCCATCCTGGTCACTCCTAGTGAAAATTTCAACATTTTCAATGATGCAGCCTCCAGCTCTGCCTCCTGTCTTTTTGTCAGTGCCACCGTCTCCAAACCATACATCATCGCAGGTCTCACCACTTTCTTGAAATCCTTCCCTTTCTTTTTTTTGCCAATATGTTTATTGTCTTTTTCAAAATTATTTCACAAACACATAACATACATACATACATACATATACCCACTACACACACAGACTGCATACCCTTGCATCATAAAAAATAAAAAAAATAGAAAAAATAAAAATAAATTAAGAAAAAACAAAAAAATTAGATAAATAAATAAAAATAATAA
>VUQH01070441.1:0-13718 GCA_015106775.1 Etroplus canarensis | reverse complement strand
CTCTGTCTTTCTCTCTCTCCTTTACTCACTCACAAACACACACACTCACAATCTGCACTACCTCATCTGCTGCTACTGCACATCACTTCTTTTATTGTGCCTTCTTGTGTACTGTTTTGCACAATTTTGGTTTTTTGCACTATGCTCATCTGATCTCTGCATTGTTTGCAACTATTGCACCACGTTGCACATGTTGCACTTTATTTATTTATTTATTCTAGACTGTTCTCAGTATGTGTCTTATTATTCTCAGTATGTGTCATATGTCTATATGTTTATGTTGCACCAGGTCCCGGAGAAACGCCATCTCATTTCACTATGTTCTGCGTCAGCTATATGTGGTTGAAATGACAATAAAGAATCTTGAATCTTGAATCTTGTAGAATGAAGTGAGCCCACTAGAATCCTATAACTCTTTCCTTAGCTCTGTGTGAGACTAGGAGCTTCAGTCTATAGTAACTTCTTTTAGTATTATAACACTAGTTAGGTTTGGACAAGAAAAAGAACTGAATAAATAACATATATTTGCCAATTTCATCATTAAAAAACTCCTCTTCAGTGAGTCCAACAGTGTTACAGGAGCTCAGTGCTAAATTAGCAATGCAAAGTCTGTTCCTGTGTGGAAATCTTCAGTGGCGAGGGTAGTAAATGGCTGATGTCTTTTTCCTCCAGCTCCGTCTGCTCTGCTGTTGCACTCACCATTTTTGCTGCCAGACTGGTGTGCCATCATAAAACAGCTGAAATGTGGAGCTCAGTATGACATTTGCATAAAAAACGGCACAAAAATTGTTGCTTCGGCTTCAAAGGACACATCTGTCATACATGCACTATTGTTCATATCGAATCTCTGCAAAAACGCTCGAGCCATTTCTCTGCATGAATGCCCTTTCTAAACCAACAGGCTTTATATGAATTCTAAATCACTGTATCTGCTCCATTTTTCACTTTCTCTCTGGCATGATAAATCTGTATGCACATTTGCCAAACCATCAATGTCTCCTCTCCACCTCTCTCCCCGTCCCTGTTCTAACGTAACCCCCCACCCTCCTGCGGATCTCTCAGTCCCAGACTCATTTGATTTGGGGTGTAATCACGGGTGCAGATCTGTGGAAGGGTGTGGAGAGGAGCGATTGCTGTGCTCCACTGAGTACTGAGGATGAGATAGAAGAGAACAGTGCCCAGGAGACACCATGCTGTTATAGATGGTTACCTAGACTCATACCTAGCTCCGAGTGCACTACGGAGCCAACGGGAAGCTGGGGTTGGTTTTGCCGACTTAAGTATCTCTGTCTTTGTTTCTCTCTCTTGTTCTGTCTCTTTCACACTTGATTTTCACGCTACTGTAGCTTCTTTTTCTCATTCCATCTGTCGCTCATTTTCACTTGCTTTCTATTTGACTACTGACTGCCCAAATGACTAAATTTTTCCCCTTATGCCTGTCTGATATATGCATGCAATACAACATTCTTCTTAGTATCTTTGGTTTTCACACTTTTCAGTTTGATATAGACTTTTTGCAGATTTATCTTGCTAAGGCTAGAGTTGCCAATTACCGTGCCAGGTGCTTTCATATTTTCATTTCACATTCACTTGGCTAGAAAAAGTGAACCCAAATATGTGTGAATGCACTCTGCAGACTAATAGTGGGGATGATTCTTCTCTGATGTGCCGCCATGTAGAGCCTCTGTGTGACCATCAGAGAGCCAGATGATCTCGAACACAGGAACAGGTTCAGAGGTTCACTTGGCAAAGCTGACATGAGTTTTGAGTGACCAGATGTGAGGCCTGTTTATACCACACAAGCCTGAAGATTTGCTACCAACATTCATGACAGTGTGTAAAATGATATTTGCTTTTACTGCATGTGGCTGGTCTCAGAACTGTAACAGTCTCTGTGGTGCAAGGTAGTAATCAAGTCCCTCAAACTGCATAATTACACCAACAACCGACTGTTAAAACCCATCAGTCTCCTGTGGATCTGTGCCAAAGTATTAAAGAGAGGTATAATTATAGTGAAGTCACACAGAGTAAAAAGAGAGGTGCCTATGGACAGAGGACAACATAAAAATACCTCCCTTGTGTGTTTAGGCCTTAACAATTAAATCTCAACATGCTACAGTACATAGCAATCAGATTCACCACAAGCCTTAATTGCACAACATTGACATGCAAAGCTTCCCTCAAATTGGGCTCCCATAAGAACTTAAGTTGAGCTGTGTCTAATAAATATTCTAAGTGAATCTTTTGGTAAGGTGAATATACAGTCAGTCCCCACTCTCTGTCATGGCCTTGAGTTCCACATAGGAGAGATTCAGTAGGGAAAAGATTTGGAGTCTGGGAGCAGTTGCTCTGCAGGACACTCCAGGCCTTCACAGCAAATGATTTATTCAGGAAGTAAGTGTAGCAGCGGGCCATCAGGGCCTCCCCTGCCATCATTTAGGTGCATGCGGTTGCTTCATTTATCCTCCTCCTTTTATTGATTAATTCATAGTCCTTATTAAAGTTTCACAAGTTGCCAATTGTCCTTCACAACGTCTCACTCCCTTGTCGATCCAGAGCCAGTAGGGACGACTGCCCTCCTGATAATGGGAGAAAAAGATGCCACTGCTCTGCAACGTCCATTCACTCATCATCGATGGAGCTGGTCCAAAAGATCCCTTCTGTGAATATTTTACAAATTGCAACCCATTATAAACTTTCTTTTTATGGTTACCCAGCATGAGATTACTTAAATATTGATGATATGGTAATTCATCAATAATTGCAGGCTGCTGGGATAACAGTACAGATATGGACAAAGGGGAGAATCAATTAAGCAGTCAATCATTTCTCACTTGGAGTGTGAAGTGATTCTGCATTTGTCAAAGGATTTTTGCCTTAAGTTGGTTTTTGAACCGAGTTCTGTATGGAAAAATGTCCAATCTCAGCTGAACTGAGATTTATTTCAATATTCATAAGGCCTTGAAGAAACTCAGGGAATAAAAAATATTTAAAGGTAGAGGCAAATGACAAGATTACTCATATGGCTTATGCAGCTGGCAGTCATATTGTAATCTTATAGCGCAGAAACCTCCAGGAAAAGTTGGGATTTGAAATGCAATTTAGTATGAATCACCTTAATGTGTTAAATGACCATGTTCAAGATGAAAATACTGCAGAAAAATAAAAGGCGTTACTCAAACAATGTGTTAGTAACAAGTCAGAGAGAGGAAGGCTAGCACTGTAAGCCAGCAACACTTCAGCAACAGTTGTTGACTTCACATTTTTCTCAAAGCTATGACACATAAAGCATCTTATGTGTCATAGCTTTTAGACTATGAGGAATTCCTTTACTTTCTTCACATGAGTCAGAATATGCAATTTACACTGATCAGGCATAAAATTATGACCGCTGACAGGTGAATGCAAATAACACTGAACATTTCTTCATATTGGGTGGGATATATTAGGGAACAAGTGAACAGTTTGTCCTTAAAGTTGATGTGTTAGAGGCAGAAAAATGGAAAAGTGTAAGGATTTGAGTGAGTTTGACAAAGGCCAAATTGTGATGGCTAGATGACAGAGCAGCTCCAAAACTGCAGCTCTTGTGGGGTGTTTCCAGTCTGCAATGGTCAGTATCTATCAAAAGTGGTCAGAGGAAGGAACAGTGCTGAACCAGTGGAGTCCATGCCTCGATGGGTCAGGCCTATTTTGGCAGCAAAAGGGAGGCCAACATGATATTAGGCAGGTGGTCATTGTGTTATGCCTGACCATTGTATGTTAACGCTTTAATATTTGATTGCCTGATACCTACAGTTACTTTCCTGTTAGGAAAGAACTAGTCTCTCTATCGTCACCTGTAAAAAAACAACTCTGAGCAGCAGTTTCTGACCCCTCATATTGGGTGTGAGCACAAATGGTCACATGGATGTGTGTGTTGACCTTAATTTGTACATGTGGGGTGGATCACCAGTCTGTTTGGAGACTAACTGTGTTTTCACTGACTACCAAAAGCTATAGAGCATCAACATGTATTATGGAATCTGTGTCACAGCTGGGTCTGTTGCGTTGCATTTTTTACAGGATGTGAAGCAGTTGGATGTCCAAAATCAGAAAGTGCAAACAAGCACAGGCATCTCACATCAGCTGGACAGAAGTCAAAGATGTCTGAGGGGACCGGCAACAGACTGTCATGCAGTATTTACTCAAGCACAGACATACTGCCTCATCAAAGTGACCAGTAATTTGATAGAGGACTCCAGTGGATGGTGCAGACTGGACTATTATTTAATTCAGATCATCATAAACAGCCATGAGATAATGCACAATATATATATCACAAAACATGGAGAACTCACTCACAATGGCAAATACTTCATCATGGTTATGAGGCAAATGTCTAGAGTGGATGCAGTTTTCACATCCAAAGTTAGTTCAGTCAGAGCTTCTCCTACAAACCAATAAATATGAATAATATAATTGCAATGAAAAATCATATGTATGTGTCTTTTATGCCTTGATTTTGTATATCAAGCTTTAAGTTATATTCCTGTCTCATTGTGCTTTGTATGGTGAGATTTGTCCTCATAGGGACTACAAAGACTTTAAAGGTGCCTAACTATTGTTCCATCATACAGTACAAGCATACAAGTGAATTATAAAGTGTTAGCTGGTTAACTATGTAGGATAACACACAAAGTTGGGAAGGATGGGGTTGAAAGGAGAACTCGTATAAACTCAAGTATGTTAAACAGCCTCTCTCCTGTTCAGAGAAGGCACAGCATGGAAGCTGTCGGACGGGTATTTAATAACTGAAGTGTTATCCAAACCGCAACCCTAAAATTAGTCACCACATGCAGTTGCCATGGAGAGTATCAGACAGGGCTTTGTCTGTGTGTCAGGGAGAAGCATAAATCTCACAGCCCAGCGATAAAAGCTGCTAGATTAGTAACACGGGAATGTGCTGGATGCATCTTTCTGTTTCTGTCTCTTCTTTGTTCTTTGCTCACTTTGTTGTTTTGTCCTTTCTCACTCCTCTCATCCCAGTTTCTTTCTCCTTACTACCAGCCAAAAGGGTAAATGGACTCTTCACCACTTTTTCCTGTGACATTGCATCCTCAAGTGTGAACATTATATCCACACTCTTGTCTTTAACTCTGTCTCTCATTTTCTCTGTTACACTGGCACTCTGTCCACACTTTCTTTCCTGCTTTTTCTCCCTTCCTCCTTAAAGTCCCTCTCAGATTAAGGGTTGCACAGCTTTGCCCCTCCTGAAGGCGCCATCCCACTGTAAACGAATGAGTCTGTCACACTGCAAACAATCTGCATTCATCATGTCTTATCTGCTCAGGCCTCCACGGCAGCAGTCATGATACCAAGGCAGAGTGAGTGTGTTTGGGCCTGTGGCATGCAGGGTCAAGGTCTACGGCTCAGGGAAATAGTGCTCAGGCTCAAGGCTTATTTGGCGAGCTGGTGTTGGATTTAAGCATCAGGCTGTGTAGGAGGGAAACAGGAGGCTTGACTTAGCCTTGATCTAGGAAAACGTTCTTTTTCTCTTTTTTAAAATTTGTCTCGGGATGGTTTACTGACCATGCGTGCTCTTTTCCAGCAGTGCCAGGCTCTGGATTCAAAGAGCTCACACATTAACATATAATAGGAAAGTAAAATGACCAAAGTCAAAAACATTAACAGGTTTATGCACCTCTTTAAGGGCTTATTATAATTAATTGTAAAATGAGCAAAAGGAAAGAACTGCCTCATCATTTCCCCATTCTGAATTTCTCATTCATTTCATCTGCATTCATCTTCCTCCAAATCATCACTGAAAAGTTGGTATGAATACTTTGCCTTCACTCTCAGAACAGAATGCGTGGGGAAAAAAGCATTTGCAGCTACCAATTTTAAGGTGAAATATTGTTCCAACGAAGTATAATAATTCCAACAGTATTTATGTGTGGGCTCATTGCTAGTTATCAAAGTAATTACTTGAGACAGGAACATGCAAGCTATTTCTGTAAACAAAAACAGCACCATGGAGCTAGCATTGATGGCTTCTTTGATAGATATACATTTAGATTGTCAGAAATGCTTGTCAATATCAGTGGGATAGCTGATGGAATTACAATAGAGTATAATGGATTCAATAAAGTCCTGGGACCTAATGTGATTTTCAGTTTCATAGCTCATGCCATGTTATGATGGTGCCCAATGGCCCAAAGGGCAACAAAAGAGAAATATGTGAAAAACACTGAAAAGCAAAGAGATCTTTCTTTTCCTTCAATCCATAACTGATCTAGATGTGACTTTGGGTGCTGCATTTACATGAAAGATTACATTTATAGCATCTAATGACAACATTAAAAGTGTTTATAAGTGCAGTGTTTCGAAACGAGATTGAAGGATAGCACAGGTTTGAAGGTCAGTGTGGCAGTACTGACCGAACAACAGAGCCACTGACTCCACCTGCTGCCTGACAGACCTGTGGGCTACCTATCACTCACCCAACTGGCGGACAGTTGCACCCAGGGTGACCGGACTGCACCTCCCAGCTAGCCACTCTATCACTGAAGACAGCACTCGTGGGAGCGTGGGCAGAGGGCATGCTGGAGGTCAAAATAGAGTGCACAGCCCAAATGTTCCATCTGGGGACTGGAGCTGAGGGAGCAGAGAAGTCAAAGGTCATGTAGACATTTTGAATGACTGACTGCATGTGAGATGGGACTCTTCAGTGACAATAAAGATGAAGCATACTGGAGATGGAACTGGAGTGCTTTTTGAAGATGAATATTGGAGTAATAATTAGAAATTCTGTGATGAATGTCCATGGAAAATACACACATGTTTATGTTTAACACTGTTAAACTTAGCAGACAGCTGTCTAATTAAAATCCCATTTTAGTTTTCTTTCTTCACACTACCCATCACTGAAACAAAAATGGAAAGATGTGTGTTGGAGAGGAGAGTGTACTACAGTACACTCTGGAAATCAATTTTTCATTTTCCCCTTTTCTGCTTCTGAGCGTATTATATATAATATCCTTGAAACACTAAGCAGGAGTTAATATAAGTGCTCTGGCTGCGCTGTGATTATTATTATTTTTTTGTTGTGTGTTTGTTTCTTTATTATTATTCAAATTACTGAAAAGGAAGTTTGTCCCTGCAGGGGGGGTCATGCTGCACCACACCAGGAGACTGTGATTTTTAGCTTGCGAGGACAGACACAAGTTAATGAGCACCTTGAACAATGGCCTTCTAAACAAATTGAGTTAACCTGCATTTTAATTCCATTTGGCCTCTGATTGAGCTGTTAGCGGTGGGTTTTTACTCAGCTGCATGTGCATTTCTATGAGAGAGCTAGAGCTTGAAAATACCTAATTCTTATCTCAATTTGCTCCCTGTTGCAATAGAATCACTGATGGAATAATAATTAAGACAGATAATGGTAATAGCTGTTACAGTTACTCACTGCACTTACAGTGACATTTGAATATTTTGTATCAGCTCATTGCATTTGCATCTATAATTAGGAAAAACACAGTGGTACACAATCTCTAAAAGCAGTGGTCTTAAAACCCATTTTCATTTCACCCAAAAAAACCTTGTGTGGAGCAGCTGAGGCTGTTGACAGTGAAATACACTTCTCTTGACTGATAGGGACTCTATTCCGCTAATGCATTCTTAATTGTGTAAGTCATTGCGATGCTGGAATATTTCAATTACATGCATTATACTTTCCTTGGAGGAACAGCTCCGTGTTTAATTTGATTCTGTATAATTACTGTAAAATGAATTCCAATTGTTATATCCAATCTTAAAATAAATTGGCATATAGTCTCTGCTCCCCACAGTGAGGTGACTTTTCATTTGGATTTGAAACATTGCAGTCTGACTATATTTGGTTAATTTAGGAAAATGGGAGTCTATCTAGATGATTTTGTTTAAGAAAATCATGAGGACAGTAAGTGCTCTATTAACCTACTTTACAGAGGCAGAATCAAGCCCAGTGGAAATCCCATCAGAGGGGTAAAGTCACACTGTACAGTGAGTGGATATGAATGTTAATATGAGGCTCTTAATCTTTTGTTACAGCAACATCAGATAGCAGTTTTAGACCAGTCCTAATTGGTAGGATTGTTTCGTCATCCAGACCTTGCTGAGAATATTGTGGGTGTCATAACAACCTGAAAATGTGCCTTATTTCTTTTTGTTTTTGTTTTACAGCTGGCTGCCTATGTCTGTTTTAAAATGACACCTGGGTCTTTGTTGCTCCGTATGACATTTGTTCCTGTTCAGTGATGAAAAATGCATCACTCCCTCTGCATCTCTCACCCTCCCTGTCTCTCTTTCTCCATCACCGGCTTCTGTTGTCCGAGTGGATCCAGCAAGGTTCTGCGGGGTAGAGATGAGCTTCCTCTATTCGAAAATCAGGAGACACAGCCGCCTCATAATTAGATTTGCTTTCTGTGTGGCACCAGTCCCTTCAATCTAATCTATTTATGCATTCCCTCTTTCAGGCCTCATTGAGATTCTATCGCCTCGTATTTGTACCCTGCCTGTCAAAACGGCCTTCTTTTCTTCACAATTTTGGGCTCATTTCACTGGCGGAGATGGGCGATGATTGCCCGCTGGTCTCATCGTGAATGCAATGTGCTGGAACTTAAGAGGCTTCTCCTCTCTCTTTAAAAGAGTGGATTGTGTGTCTGTGTGCAAGTGTGCGTGATTGTTTAGCAGGATGAGACATATGCTCAGCTATGGGATGTGTTGGTGTTTTTTGTGTTTGTGTGCTCATGTCCTTCCGTCTCAATAGTATTGATGTGGACATCAATAAATAGTCTGCTGAGTGTGTGAGTGGAAGAGGTGTTGGGCTGTGGTGCCAGCAGGGAGGGGAAACAGTGGGTGGAGTGCTAAAGTAAGATTAACTTTATTGATCCCTGAGAGGGAGAACTGGTTATTATAGGCACAAAGAATAGGCTATGGATGAAAATGCAATAAGCTGAATATGAGGATATGTGCCATCGCACCAAAATAGATCTCTTCTTGGCTTAATCAGCTCTCAAATTCACAGACTCATACTTGTCAGAGTGGTACTGTGCACAGTTGTCTCCTCTGTTTTCTGAAACAAAGATTGTCTGTAGCATTTGCAGTATTTTCAAATTTGTGTATTATCTGAAATTAAAGTTAGGAATAAAGTCTAAAACACTGTCTAACAGTCTCACAGGATAAGAAGAGTCATTAAGTCACAAAATGAAACAGTAGTTTCTGAAGGTTTAAAGTAAGTTGAGGATTAGCTGAATTTGCTGCCACTAATTCCTGGTCATACCAGATCACACATAGCCATGTAGAGAATTGAGATAGGGTATGTTTTCTTGCTTGCTACTTCAAGTTTTCATTCGTACATCGTATTTGGGGTGTGTGTGCAAAAACAGTAATTTTCCAAAAGTACATTGTTATCCACTAGCATCGGATGCACAAAGAGAGGCAGCAGAGTTTGTGTGTAGAACCACATAAACTTGCAAATGTGCATATCCTGAGCTGTCAGCGTGTGCCTTTTGAGTGGCTGTGTGCTCGACAAGCTATGTACATCTTATTTGTTCACGTGAAAAAAGGGAGCCTCAAAGTAAATAGGATTCAGGTGACTTGAGGCGGTTGCGGCTGTCTCAAGTGTTTCACTCTGTGTCTGTCAGCAATGAGACCTGTCGCAGTTTGTTGCCAGTCCCATCAGCATGAATGGCAACGTCCCCAGAAGGGCATTGCAAAGCTTCGCTACATCCGAACAATAAATTACCCCAATAACAACAATGAATGCTATTCCTGACAAGTTGCTTGCTATTTTGTAACTGTCCAGCTGGCACCAACTCTGGTGCCAAGCTGACATCGGCCCACACTCAAACCAAATCAGGCTTTTTGTTTGGTAAAGCCATCTGCATTAAAGGACAAAAAAGTGACTGAAATTTAATGAACAACAGTAGCAAATGCTTGCTACACAACCTACACATCTTGCAAGAATGCCAGTTATACAAACACGAGCAACAACTGACAAAAAGTTCTTCGGAGGCACTGCATTGCAAAATATTCAACTCTGATGACCACTTGTATTTTTGTAGTGAAGCTATTCTGTAAGAATTTTCCCCGGAGACAAAATCTTAAGCATGATAGAAGCACTGCAAAGACTGAAGAAAAAATAATCAGAATGCTTTGTCCCTTTGGTTGCTCCCTTGTATTTTCCCCCAAGGGATCACCGCAGCAGATTAATCTGCATCAGTACGTTTTACATAAGATGCCATTTCTGACACAATACTCTGTGGTGAAAGGGCTTGTGTCCCTACCTGGAATCAAACCAGGGACCTCTTGCTTATAGGGCAAATGTGTAAACCCCTACATCACATGTACTGAAACAACAATTACAATATATTTTAAAAAATGCTAGTCACGCTTATCATAAAACCATTAAAGGAGTAGTATGTGTTATGTAGTGCTATCTACTGTTGAAAATGCAGATTGCAACATTTGATACCCGTCCTCACCACCCTCCATTTCCAAACTCAGAGAAGCTACGGTGGCTGTCAGGGAACAAAATAAAATCTTCCACAACCTCATTCACAATTATTTCCAGTATGGAGGTTAGTATACATAGATATTATTAGGAGTTAGAAATATAGTTGAACTGAATATATTTTAAATTTAGAAGTTCATTTTTTTTATACTGCAAAAGTAATATATTATAGCCAGTGAGTATTGATAGCAATTTGGTATTCTAATAGCATTAAAATAGAAGTAAAAACTAGTATTTGAGCCTGTTTTTCCCTTCTGAGCTACTGTAGAAACATGGTTGTGCAACATGGTAACTCCTACAGAAGGTGACCTGCTATCACTGTAGCTATAACTATCTTTTAATAAGTAAACAAAATCAGAACTATTATTATCCTAGAGTGATTTTACACTATAACTACACGCTACCAGTCAAAAGTTTGGACATGCTTGGCCACACTATGGCCAAGCGTGTCCAAACTTTTGACTGATAGTATATAAATGTCTACTAGACTGAATTTCTGATAACAGATCACTTTAATTGTCACACACTGTTCCTTTAAGACATAAGACTTTAAGACATAGTGGTTTACATATTCACCTTACAAGTGAAAGGTTCGTGATTCCAGGTGGGGACACAAGCCCCTCTCATGATGGAGGGTTGTGTCAGTAAGGGCATCCTGTGTAAAACATCTGCCAAATTACAAATGTGGAATAACCCACTGTGGGAGAATACAAGGGAGCAGCTGAAGGTACACTTTAAGCTTTAATTAATGCTGACAGTTTAACTGATACACACACACACACACACACACACACACACACACAAAACTCGAATAGAAAATGCTGTTTTTCCATATGGGGATTATTCATACAATGGCACCTTATAGTTTCAAGTAGATTCAGTTGATGCACCATGCATTACTGAACCCAAAGCTTTAAGAGGAACCACAAGGTCCTGAGCATTTGGGGAGCCCGATTATATACTCATTTGTAAATACATTTGCTTAAAATTAGCAAATTTAATAAAATGAGTAAAACCTAACATATATCATTTCCTGAGAATATTGCAATGCTGTGTCCTCATTAGCTTCTTATCCAAAATTTTAATTGTCTGATTGCATTTGATCGTAGGAGACCTGATTGTTGTGGATGCTGCTTGTGACTAAGAGGTTACACAATATTTAAAATTAGAAAAAAATCATAGAGGGTATAAAAGTATTTGCAGCTTGAATTGGCAAACAACCTCTGTGTCATGGTCCCCCCTGTCCTCCTGGTGCGGATCCACCCGCCTCTATCTGTCTCTCCTCCTCACGTCTCTCTCTGTCTCTCCTCTGTCTGGCTGGGCTGGGTAACATTAACCTTTCACCCCCACAGCTGTGCGGTCTGGCCACGCCTCCTCTCGCACCGGCTTGCCATCAGCTGGTTTGCTGCCGTGGCTTTTTAACTCACAGAGGAGCGTCTGGCCTCCGCTGGATCATTGCTTATGCTCGCGTAAGCCGTTCTCAGCACCCCTCAGTTATTGCTCATGTCGTGCGTGCATTTAGCTCTTGTTGCCTGCCTGAATTCACCTCAACCTGACCACTGCTTTTCTCTCTCCTCTCAGACCCACGCCACCCCAGGATCACGGACACCCTCTGGAAACTATCAGCCAGCCCAGCCCCGCGCCCTGCACATTCCCTCCTTGCAAGATCTGAACCTCTGCTTGTTCAGTAAACATTGTAAACACTGCTTCTGCATCACATCCCTCCTTTGACTATGACACTCTGAATGTACCTTTTGGCTGCTCCCTGGTATACTCCACAATAGATTAATCCACATTGGTAATTTGGCATAGGTTTTATGCTGGATGCCCTTCCTGACGCAACCCTCCATGGTGAGAGGGGATTGGGTCTCCACCAGGAATCAAACCAGGGACCTTTAATTTGTAAGGCAGATGTACAAACCACTACACCACAGGGGACACTATTGGCAAACAAACCTCTAACAAATTTAAACATATATAAACTTGATTTTGAATAGAATAGAATAGAATAGAATAGAACTTTATTGATCTCACAATGGAGAAATTCACTAGATACAACCGCCTAAAAGTAACACACAGTGAGGTGCAAGAAGTTCACACTTTAGTATAAATAGTCAATAATAAGGGTAAAATATAAGCATCTTATATACAGGGAATAAGCCTCTTATATACAGGGAAGTTATAGGTAATGTAGATATGTAATAGATAACAGATATGTAATAGAAAACAGACATGTAATACCACTGTTACAGAGTAGAGTTAAACAGTCTGACAGCAGTGGGGATGAAGGACCTGCGGTAGCGCTCCTTTTTGCACTGGGGGAGCCTCAGTCGGCTGCTGATGGAGCTTCTCAGCTCCTCTACAGTCTGGTGCAGTGGGTAAGAGCTGTTGTCCATAATGGATGTTAGTTTGGACAAGATCCTCCTCTCACCCACCACCTCCACAGAGTCTAATGGGCAGCCCAGGACAGAGCTGGCCCTCCTGACCAGCTTGTTCAGTCTCTTCCTGTCCCGCTCTGTGCTGCCCGGGGCCCAGCAGACCACCGAATACTGGATGGCAGAAGCTACCACAGAGTCATAAAAAGTCCTGAGCAGAGGCCTGCACACACCGAAAGACCTCAGTCTCCTCAGAAGGTGGAGGCGACTTTGGCCCTTCTTATACAGGGCGGTGGTGTTGTGGGACCAGTCCAGTTTATTATTGAGGTGAACACCCAGGTACTTGAAACTGTCCACCATTTCAATGTCCTGTCCCTGGATGTTCACCGGTGAGTGTGGCAGTGTCCTTCTCCTGAAGTCGATCACCATCTCCTTCGTCTTACTGGTGTTCAAGCACAGGTGGTTGCTCTCACACCAGTCCACAAAGTCCATGATGACTGACCGGTACTCCAGCTCACTCCCCTCAGACACACAGCCAACGATGGCTGAGTCGTCAGAAAACTTCTGAAGGTGGCAGCTGTCCGTGTTGTGGGTGAAGTCCGAGGTGTAGATGGTGAAGAGAAAAGGTGAGAGGACGGTCCCCTGGGGGGCTCCCATGCTGCAGACTGCCACCTCTGACTCACATCCACGCAGCCGCACATATTGTGGACGGTCAGAGAGGTAGTTGAGGGTCCAGGCAGCGAGATGTTTGTCCACCCCTACGACCTCCAGCTTCCTCCGCAGCAGCGCCGGCCTGATGGTGTTAAAGGCAC
>VUQH01070440.1:0-14505 GCA_015106775.1 Etroplus canarensis | reverse complement strand
CCACCTACAAAAACAGCCCCTTAGGGTGAATTGTCCTCATCTTTAAAACCTATTCCTAGCTAATTTACCAAGTACGAGGTTCATACAGAGGAGCTGCTATAACTAACGTGCTCAATCTCCCACCTGACTGATACGGCTACCAGGCAGGGCGGGTGATTGGGGGAAACAGGGTAAGCTTGGAATTTGACAGCAGTGAGAGAAGCTAGGCGAGTCCCCTATTCCCAGCCTAAATGTACTCCAGGAAATCTGGCTGAGTAATACTCATCAGACCAGGAAACTGGACCCTTTAAACGGAGGTCTGGAGAAGCACCAGTCCTGCATTGGGTCAGTGCTTTAAACCCGGGAACCTGACAGATGTAGTGAAGGAGAACATGCAAAAGGTTGGTGTGAGGGAAAAGGATGCAACTGATAGGGTGAGATGGAGGCAGATGATCTGCTGTGGCGACCCTTAATGGGAGCATCCAAGAAGAAGAAGAATTCTGAAGAATCAGTGTAAATCATCAGATGTGAAGTCAGTGAACAGAAAGATTTCTACTTCATGAAACAAACTCTCAGGTGAAACTAATTTCAGATCAGAGGATGTTCTCTATACAGTGTGACTCTCTAGAAAATATTAGAAACAAATAAATTTAACTCCTAAACACAGCAGACATTTTCAACAGTTTTGACACCAAATATTCATCATTCATGACAGAATAAATTCAACATAAGAAAAAAGAAACTTTAAACTAAATTTAATGTATTTTTCTATTTACATAAATGATAAAAATCTATATGTTACTGTTCATCAAAATCTGCTAAAAGACATTCAGTGAACTGACCCCAGAGTCTCCAGTCTACAGTGTAGACTCTCCAGAAAACTACAGAGCTGCTTTACTGCTGAATCTGACAGGTCATTGTAGCTCAGGTCCAGATGTTTCAGATAGTATGGGTTGGTCTTTAGTGCTGAGACTAGAGAAATGCAGCTGATCTCTGACAACCAGCAGTGAACCACTCTGAATAAAAAATAAAACATAGATACATTTCACTTATATTCTTGTCAACACAACATTTAAACACATTCATGTCAGATCAATAATATTCTGCTGACCTCGGTCAAATCTCTTCATACAGGATCAGTATCAGATCCAAGATGTTGGACTGCAACCTGTCCATGATTTATTTACTGACCTTCTCAATAAACAAACTAACAACCCCCACCAAAAAACAAAAACAAAAGAGCAAGTTGGCATCTAACAAAATTACATACTATAGTATCGAGAACTAACTTCTCTCAGTGCCCCAAAGAGCAACACTGTGATTTTGTCCTCCATTTCAAAACAATGGAGTCAGGTTATAAGGCAATTACTTCACTGTTCAAACTATTGTGATATCTTTAGAAATAGCAATGGTGACAGACCTCAGAGTCTTCAGTCTACAGTTTGAACTTTTCAGTGCATCAGAGAGCTTCTTTACATCTGAATCCTGCAGGCTGTTTTTACTCAGGTCCAGCGCTGTCAGATGGGAGGGATTGGACTTAAGAGCTGAGGCCACAAGTTCAAAGTGGTTTTCTGGGAGTCCACAGTTAGAAAGTCTGTAATGACACATACATTTCAAAAGATGTTATTATAGTGGATTTTAAGTCAAACAATCATAATGTGACTGAAATGCAGACTTTCAGCTTGAATTGAAGGGGTATTGTATTAACTGTTTAATAATTGCTGTTTGTAATTGCAGCCATTTTTATACATAGTCCCCCATATCCGGAGGCCAAAATTTCATACATTAAAAAAAAATCTAAAATGAAATTATAATCATAGCTCTCCTTGAAATTAACAACACCTAATGAAAAAAATTACATTTTCTCAACTTTTGGAACAAATTAAAATAGAACTGACATGTAAGGTTTGCAATAAAAAAGTGGACCATCATAAAGGAAATTTGGAAACATTATAATGAGAATATCTGAAGATCCAAACTACTATTCCAAACTTGGACTTTTAATCACATCTGGACTCACTGAGCTTTCCTGCAGTTCCTCACAGCTGGAATCAGTCTCCATCGTCCCTGCCATGATGTGTTGTACTTCTCCAGGTCCAACTCATCCAGAACCTCCTCTGACATCTGCAGCATGTAGGCCAGAGCTGAGCAGTGGATCTCAGAGAGTTCCTCTGATCTATTCTCTGATTTCAGGAACTCTTGGATGTCGTGATGAACTGAGAGGTCATTCATCTCCATCAGACAGAGGAAAATGTTGATGCCTCTGTCAGGAGAGATGTTATCACTGTTCATCTTCTTCAGGTTGTTGATGGCTCTCTGGATAATTTCTGGACTGGCCTCTGTTTGACCCAGCAGACCCCCTAAGAGTCTCTGGTTGGACTCCAGAGAAAGGCCATGAAGGAAACAAACAAACAGGTCCAAGTGACCAGTTTTACTTAGAAGGGATTTCTCCATGACCCTGCTAAGAAAGACATCCAAAGATACGATGTCTAGATCATTATAATGATGCCAGTAGTCCCAGTATCTGCACAGGACATCTGTCTTCTTGTTGATGTGACAGTGGAGCATGTAGACTGCAGCCAGAAACTCCTGAATGTTCAGATGAACAAAGCAGTAGACTGGTTTCTGGAAGATCAAACACTCACTTTTGAAGATTTCTGTAAAAACTCCTGAGTACACTGAGGCCTCTGTGAAATCCAGACCACACTGCTCAAGGTCTTCTTGGGAGAACAGGATGTTTCCTTTCTCCAGATGTTCAAATGCCAGTTTCCCCAGCTTCAGGAGAACTTCCCTGTCAGCCTCTGTCAGCTCCTGTGGACCTGTCTCATGTCCCTCGTGGTACTTGTGGTTCTTCCTCTTTGTCTGAACCAGCAGGAAGTGTGAGTACATGTCAGTCATGTTCTTGGGCAGCTCTCCTCTCTGGTCTGTAGTCATCATGTGCTCCATAACTGTAGCAGTGATCCAGCAGAAGACTGGGATTCTACACATGGTGTAGAGTTTTCTGGATGTCTTTATGTGGGAGATGATTCTGCTGGACAGCTCTTCATCACCGAACCTCCTCCTGAAGTATTCCTCCTTCTGGGCATCAGTGAAGCCTCGTACTTCTGGCACCCTGTCAACACTACTAGGAGGGATCTTGGTTGCTGCAGGCCGGGAAGTTATCCAGATGAGAGCTGAGGGAAGCAGATTCCCCTCGATGAGGTTTGTCAGCAGCTCACTGACTGATGACTTCTGTGTGACATCAGAAACCAGTTTCCTGTTGGTGAAATCCAATGAAAGTCTGCTTTCATCCAGACCATCAAAGATAAACAGAAGTTTACAGACAACCAGCTTCCCTGCTGTGACCTTCTGTAATGTTGGGTGGAAAACATGAAGCAGCTCCAGAAGACTGTACTGCTCATTTCTGATCAGGTTTAGCTCCCTGAAAGAAATCAGAATCGCCACACTGATGTCTTGGTTTTCTAAGCCTTCTGCCCAGTCCAGAGTGAACTTCTGCACAGTGAAGGTTTTCCCGATACCAGCAACACCATTTGTAAGAACCACTCTGATGGGTCTCTGTTGGTCCGGTAAAACTTTAAAGATGTCATGGCACCTGATTGGAGTGTCATGGAGGATCTTCTTGGAAGCTGTCTCTAGCTGCATCACCTGATTTTGGGTATGGATCTCTTCACTCTGTCCCTCTGTGATGTAGAGCTCAGTGTAGATCCTATTGAGCAGGATTCCACTTCCTGCTTCATCAGTTCCTTCTTTCACACGTTCACATCTCTGCTTCAGACTGACCTTATGTTCATCTAAAACCTCCTGCAGACTAGCATCTGCTGAAAGACAAGAAGAAAAAGAAAACATACAGGGAAAAATTCTTTATTTTCAAACAATAAAAGTAAAGCTTTTAGAAAAGAGTCAATCGGGGGACAGACTTCCAATCTTACTTTGTACATAGCTGCTCTGACTGGCTATCTGCAGTCCAGCTCTGGTTCTGGATCTTTCTCCGCACTGGGACTGTCCTGATGAAGCAGACTGGTCCCAGTATGATGAGATGGACTGTCTGCAGAACAAGTGACCACAGCTGGAAGAGATCGGATCCTTCAGGAAGCCCTGACACAAAGCACAGCAGGCTTGCTGTTCCTCCACAAAAACATGACTGCTCTTCTTCTCTCTGCGGACAATAAGGAAAAAATATTCTGAGCAGAAGAAAACAGTAAAGTCAAATTTCATCATTCCTATACTCTGAGGTTGGGTATCAAGCCATAAGGACAACATTCACGTTGATGACCTAAAAAAGAAGATCACGGCTACATTGGAAACCTGGACCCTCCGTAGCTGATTAACAAGACTAAGTGAAATACCATCTGAAAGTCTTCTGGAAGATATGAATGCAGCATTACAGACAATCTCTACTGCAGCCATCACTGAAACTAACCAGCTGATCTACACCACAGCAAATGTGATCCTTGAGATCCCTGGCTATAACACCAGCCACAAGGAACAGTACCTTTCACTGAGAAGAAGACTAGAGGCAAAGACCTATGCAGCATGGAGGGAAGTTAGCCAATTATCAGAGCTACAGAAAGGTGTGATGAAGAAAGGGGTGCCTAGGAGGCTGCCCATAACTGAGGCCTTAGAAACTGCCAAGAAAAGACTCACAACATTAGCTAGCCACTTGAAGGGGTACACCAAAGCAAAAGAAGAAGAAATAGAAGCCAGGAGAATAACCCAGATGTTCTCCACTGAACCATCCTAGGTGTACTCTCAATGGCAGGGGAACAACATGAGAGCAGCCCCGTCAAGGCTGCAGACAGAGCAATACTGGAAGAGCATATGGGAGATATAACACATAAAGACAATGCTCAGTGGCTAGTGGATCTAAAAGTAGACCACAGCAACCTCCCTGAGCAGGATCCAGTAACCATCACTGTGGCAGACATTCAAAAAAGAGTCTCAGATATAAAGAGTTGGACAGCACCATGCTCTGACATGATTCACAGAAGAAGCTAATTGCACTCCATGAGTGCCTGGCAACATAAATGAACCAGCTGCTAATAAATGGGACACACCCATAATGTGTGAATGGCTAACCAATGGCCAGACAATCCTGATCTTGAAGGATCCCCAGAAGGGAATAGACCCATAAACCTACCAGCCAATAACTTGTCTCTGGAAGCTCCTGTAAGGCACCATAGCAGCTAAGATGAATAGGCACACGGCTTAATACATGAGTGGGGCCCAGAGAGGAACTGGCAGAAACACCAGGGGGGCAAAACACCATCTACTTGTAGATAGAGCAGTTACTCAAGACTGTAAGACCAGGTTGACCAACCTGCACACTGTCTGGATTAACTACAAAAAAAGCATTTGACTCAATCCTGGAATGCCTAGAGCTCTACAAGATCAACAGGACCACAAGAACCTTCATCAGGAATTCAATGGGGACATTGAAGCTGACACTAGAGTCCAACTTCAAGCCAATAGCACAAATCAAAAGCTCTAAGAAGCAATGAATGAGACATCGATTTGCAAGCAACAACATTAGAATGTCATTTGTACTGAAGAAGTATAGTTGGATGGTAACAAAGAGAGGGAAGGTAGACAGAATTGAGGGGATTGCACTAGCAGAGGGCAACATAACAGACACTGAGAATAGTTAAAAGTACCTTGGAATCCCACAGGCAAATGGGAGATACTAGGAAAGCTGCAACTGCCAAATACCTGCAGCTATTAAGGCAAGTCCTGAGAAGTCAGCTGAATGGGAAGTCCAAGATCTGGGCAATAAACACCTACATCCTGCCCCTCACTCGATACCCTGCTGGGATAATAAGTTGGCCAAAGGAAGAGAGAGAAGCCACTGACATCAAGACAAGAAAGCACCATACAGTGCAATGATTCACCCTAAATCCAGCACTGTAGGCTAAGTGGAAGGAATGAGGCTGAGGACTAGTGAGTGTCAGAACCACTATCCAGGATGAAACAACAAAGCTCCATGAGGACACTGGTTTTGCTTTTCTTTGATTATGATACAGTTTTATGGTAAGAGGGACAGGCACAAAAAGTTTAAACTTCAGCCTGGACCCTTTTGGTCTTGGTCTTTGATTTAAATTTGAAAGATTGTATTATTTCTTTCATTTTATTTTTTATTTTGTTTGATCATTTTTTTGACAACTGAAATAAACTAAATAAACTAAACTAAACTTTCTTGACAGGTTGTAAAAGGGGTAGTGAGTTGACCCTTCTGTCCGGAGACTTGGGGGTGCACCTTAGGCAAGTGCAAATAACCCCCCTTAGCCTCCTGTGCTGGGGTTATGGTGAAGACGCTGGCAACAGGGCATCCGATTTCTCTACAAAGCAGACAAGTTACCTAGTTAACCAGTGACTTGGAGAAAGGCAGCTGGGAGGAGGATCTGCTAGACAGACAACGGTTGGGCACCACACACCTCTAATAAGGCACTGTGACCTCACCAACCTGCAAGCCAAGTGTGGTGAGTATGGCAAACACCTCGCATCCTGTGAACTATGACCTATGGTTCCGAAACATGGTCTATGAGTCTTTGCTGAAAAAGCTAGTTACTACCCAAAGGAAAATGGAAAGAATCATGACAGGCTTAACTCTGATGGATGGGAAGGGCGCCAGGTGGATACGGCAGCAGACAGGTGTCATTGACATCATCAGACATATCCAGGAAAGGAAACATCGCTGGGCTGAACATGTGGCCAGAAGACAAGACAACAGATGTATGTGACTGAATGGATCCCGCGAGACTACACAAGATCGAGAGGCCGTCCGAAAACAAGATGGAGTGATGAACTGGTCAACCATGTGGGACCAGCATGGAGTCGCATGGCCAGGGACAGAGAGAGGGGTTCCTCCAAAGAGAGCAGCCACACCCTGTATGATGGTGATGATGATATATATGACATGAACCTAGGTTTGTGTTATGTGTTTGAGTAGCAGTAGGCTAATTTCATTTTCTGGAAACCATTTTGGCAACAAAACAAACAGAAATCACAAAATCTGAGAGTTGCTGAGATGTAAATTACTGTAAAATATAAACACCACTTTTCATGTCTACAGTTGTGCAATAATTTACAGTTTAACCTGAAAATACCATTAAGTAGAGACAATCCCTTACTCTGTGTTGGAGGCTCCAGATTCATTACTGAAGTTTAGAGGTTCTCCTTTGGACCGGTCACTCTTCATAGACAGACTGCTGGATCCTGGAGACTCTGCTCTCTGCCTGTGCTGCTGACCTCTGGAAACAGAGGCATATAATAAATCACAAACTGTTCATGTGCAGGGTTCTGTTGACCACTGAGATGCTTCTTTTTCTGTTTTTTGTGGGGGGGCGGGGTTGGCTGAAACTCTGGAGCGGCTGCTGTCAAATGACAGGGTGACCTACATATAATGAGTCAGCCTTACAAAGGAACTTGTCCATGATCCGAGCTTTTAACCAGCTGTACTCACAATGTGCACAATAATGAAAAAAACAGCAGAATGAAATTTAAAAATTAGTGTATTAACAGCAGTGACAAAATATCAAAACAAAAAAAAAAGGGGCTATCGTGGATTTAGACGCATGGCAGCCTAAGCATTGGTGGACTTTTAACCAGGGATGGACATTTAGATGGACTAGCCACTTACTGGAGTGGGTTCCACTGATGGGTGTGAGCTATTTTCTTTTGAAGGTTGTCATCTGGCAATTTAGGGTTTGTGTTGCATGACAAAGCGCAGACATGTGTGTTATAGGAAGTATTCATGATAAAAGGCATGCGTCACTCCTCATAATTATAGTAACTTTAGAATTTATGGCAGGTATTTAGTATGCTGTTGTATTAAAATTTTAAAAAACTGTCCTTGGAGTGTCTGTTAAAGGTATTTGATAGCAAAATGTATGCTTTAAATTATAATAATAATCATCAACATCAAATTAAAAGCCTTGACTCAACTGATTGTTCCTGTTCCTGTTTACTTTTGTAGTTTGTCTTATAAACAAAAATAAAATAGAGGACTTAACATAGACCCACAACATGTGAAGGATCTTTCTGAATCACTGCTCTATAAGAACTGTATTCCCCAGATATATTCATTCATTCATCTTCTTCCACTTATCCAATTCAGGGTTGCAGGAGACACTGGAACCTATCCCAGCTGTCACGTGGTACACCCTGGACAGGTCGCCAGTCTGTCACAGAGCCAACACAGAGTGACAGACAATCATTCATGCTCACATTCATACCCACGGTCAATTTTAGAATTGCCAGTTAACCAAACCCCTTTGCGCTGTACGTTCTCTCCCACAGTCCAAAGACATGCAAAGGGAAGAACATGCAAGCTCCACACAGTGGGGGCCTTTGTTAGTGGGCTGTTGGATTTGAACTTGGTGACAGTGTGAGGCGACAGTGCTAAACCACCACACCACTGTGCTACCTCATATATAATGAGGGATTTTGTGGGTTTCATGTGTTTATCAGTGAGTTTTATATTACAGCTTTTCTGTCCAAACTAGTTTCTCTGTTGGTAAAATAAGCTGAAGATGAACATCCTCACTCAAGCTTTGCTGTGTTCGTGGGAATACAACAGTTCAGCAAAGCTGAACAGTCACAACATCATGTTTCTTCCTGCTCGATAAATCATCTTAGGTAATTTTACTTTGAAACAGGCTCTTACTTTTTGTCTAATGGTCCAGATCCATGACTGAAATTGAGAGGTTCTCCTTTTGACCGGTCACTCTTCATGGACAGACAGCTGGATCCTGGAGACTCTGCTTTGTCCTGGTCTTCCTCCAGATCACTCATCTTCACTCAATCTGAGAAAGAAAGCAGCAACACTCACTGTGAGAGAAGGACAAGAATCATGGCAAACACGGGAGAACAGGAAGTAACACACGCAGTCCAAAGTCAAGTATGTAAAAACCCTACTCTTCTCTCCACCTCATAAAATAAATAGGTCATTATTTTTTCTTACAGTTCACAGACAGACAGCTGCCTCCGCAGTAGAAAAAAAATGCCCAACAACATTTATTTTTATCCGTCATGTTTCTGTATATTTCATGTAAAAAATTCTGTAGTTCTGTAGCAATTTTTTTTATTTGAACAACTTTCTGAGTTGTTGGTGCAACTTGATGGACATTCATGTGAATTTTTCCACTTAGAAACAATTGTTTCTGATTATTCT
This sequence comes from Etroplus canarensis, assembly GCA_015106775.1. NCBI lineage: Eukaryota > Metazoa > Chordata > Actinopteri > Cichliformes > Cichlidae > Etroplus > Etroplus canarensis. The sequence continues at coordinate 5,360 of VUQH01070440.1, read as the reverse complement.
GACAGCACATAAATATACAGTAACACTCACCTTGTTTTCCACCTCCTGCGCTGTCGACTGGAAAATGGAGTCTGAAGTTACTGAATAACTACTAGTTATTCAGTAACTTCAGAGGGTTTACTTTTCTCAGGTACTCTACCTGAGAAAAGTAAACCCTCCCCTATCAAGTCACAGGATCTCACATGACTTTTTTATGGGTGTGTGGCACACAGACCAGCATCTTACAGAGATATGAGCACCTCTTTTTGATTGCCACAGATGTTACTATAATCCAAACACAAATTCAGATCTTCTGAACACCACTGATCACTTGTTCTCACTTCATTTGCATTTAAAATGTCCCTGTGGGTTCACAGTACTTCACAGTAGTTTACAGTGAACTAGGTTTAGTGATGACCAAGAGAAAGTTTAGAAAAACTGTAAAATAAGCAGATGAGCTGCTGCTGATATAACAGGAATGCACAAAAATAAAGAGACACATATCAAAGTTTACAGATGGTGATGCAGATCTGAATCAGTATTGAAACAGTGACAGAGAATCATGTTGAACTGTATGTTAGTGATAAATGGACTGGTATTTATACAGTGCTTTCTACTCTGAGCACTGAAGACATATTGGCCAGGAGGAGCTGGGGATCAAACCACTAACCTTCCAATTAGAGGACAACCCATGAAACCACCAAATGAAACCATACAGCTGCTGTAGGTCTGCCACAGAAACCCACATGCATTCAGTTTGTGATACAGAAAATGCATTAAATTTGTTTTATGTTAGCAGTGAACTAACTGCTAATTTGTTTAAAAACCCTTTTTAACAACACAGAAATTTTATAATAAAAAATAATGGGGAAAAAAATACAATAGAAGACAATTAAGCATAAACTGTACAATAAAAAATAATTTTATTCAAAACAAATCAGTTTCTTTATGTGCTGGTGTGTCAGGTCAGTGGGTCCTGTTGATTCATTGCTGTTTTTTTAGGACGAGCAGTTTATCCAGAGGATGGTGGTGCAGTGTGAGGAGCAGCTCAAGATGCAGCACTTGTTGCAGCAGATTCAAGCTGCAGCCTTTTTGAGAAGAGTCATATTTTTATATTTTGTTGAACTCTTTTCGGCTTAGTCATTAACTTCTTGTTTTGTTTTCTTCATTTTTTTAGGTTAATAAAGACTAAGATTTTTGGTAGAAGCTCCTGTTTCCTTGCTGCCTCACTGCTTGGTCTCTAACAGAGCTACAGCAGCTCTTCTGTGGGATCGAACCACACGAGTCACCCTTTTCATCCCACATGTTAACCCTCAGGTGACCCTCAAAAAATTTTTGTGGCTACTAAGGGGCATTTCCAGGATTCCAGGTAACCGCAGGGTGGGTCCACTAACCCTAACGCGCTCATGGGAAACCAGAAAATTCCATCAGAACAAAAGGACTTGAAACAGGTTGAAAATTCAGTGAATTATAACGCAAATACCTCCTGCCTCTATAAACTGATGTGGCTGCTCTGTAACAATGCAACAGCTGCATTCAAGCACAAGTGTCAAAGTTGTGCAAGGATGAGGACCCAAAAGCAGACTCTGAGGCAAACGTGGTGAGAAAAACCAAGAGTGAGCTTTATTTAAAGCTAATAAAGTCCTAGAAATAAAGAGTGCAAAAGGTACACACTTAAAATCACAAAGAAGGAACTAGACGAGACTGGCCATGACATAGAGAATACTTAACAGTAACAGATGACGTGACACTAAATAAAGGACATTCAAGGCTATAAATACACATGAGACTAATGACTAACAAGCAACAGGAGGGAGAGGAACACAGGCGGCAACAATCAAGGGCAGGAAATAAAACTGAACAAAATGCACAAGACATCACTAGTTACAAAAGTAAAACACGAAACAAGAAACATAACTAAGAACATAAATACAAAACTAAACTTGACAAAGAACAAGAACACAGCAGGAAGATACAGAGGGAACTAACACTAACACAGTCAGGCACAAGAACAGAAACCGTGACTGACAATTTAAATAATCTGCACACAAAAGGAAACATGAGGAGGACAAAAATCATACTCAAGAAAATAACTCTAAAAACAGTGAACTGAATAAACTAGATAGAAGTAGGCCTAGAACTGAGGCTAAAACATAAATAGAGGAAACAATAAATAGTGCATGAGAACTAAAAAACTCAGAACCCATAATCTATGTACAAAACAGAACACAAAAGTCCAGATCCATGACAACAAGATTTAAAGGCAGTTATTGGAGATGATAACATACAGTCTGGTTATAACAGTAAACATGCTTAATTGTACATAGGGAATGGTAGGCAGGGGACCAAATTACTGTGAGGTACATGAGGAAGAATCATCTTTCAAAACTTACAAATCTAATATTTTTCATTCATATTTAAACCAACCACTTTCACTGCATGTAATCTTCTTGTTCTTCTTCTTTCGGCTGTTCCCATTAGGGGTCACCACAGCGGATCACGCATTATGAATTAATCACTTCAAAAAACAGTTTTTGGTTTCATGGAGTCCAGGGGCCCATTAACTCTGTTGGCCCCTGAACCTTAAGAGTGTAGATGTTCACTGATCTGTCCATGATATCAGTAGCTCTTCTGATTTTCTGTACATAAAATCTTAATCTTGGAAGAAGATAGATAGATAGATAGATAGATAGATAGATAGATAGATAGATAGTAATCACATAACTAATAACAGCAACAAGGACTCTATTCTGTCCTGTAGTTTCAATCTCAGACTAAAACAGTGAAGTACCTGAACTTTTTATAAAGTTAATATACTACAGACCAAATATGACTCCCCTCTCCAACTTAGGCAGCCTTCTTGTAGGACTTTACTCAGATGTTGTAAAGTCACATTAAAACTTTGGAGGAAAGCTGAAGTGTCTCAGTGTTCTCTTCTTCACCCCATCTCCCAGTAACATGACCCAATCATGCCCTCGCTACACATAAGCTGTTGTTGCTTCAGCTTCTCCGGATCATCAGGACACAGCTCATCTCTCAGCATAGGTCTTACATACCTAAGCAAGGCAATAACTCCCGACTGTAGAGAGAAGGACAAACAACAGAGGAGATAACTGAGTGTGTACAGAGAATCACTTCATTAGGGCCCTGTACCAGAAAACAGGTTTAGTGAAAACTCTGACTTTGTTAACTCTGACATGATGGAAACTGTGCTTTCTGTTCCAGAAAGAGGGTGAACTTAAGCTCTGAGTCAGTTACAGGCTGTGAACCTAACATGCTCACTGGCAGCTTTTCCTCAACAAACACTGAGTTCCTCTCTAATGCCTCCCCTCCTGCTGCACTTGAACCAGCTGACTGACACTTTGTTTCATTTCCTCATTCATACAGTCAGTGTCAAAAAACATAATGGAGAACATTAATACACACAAGTTTACATCTACTGACATGAAATCCCAGTTAGATATTAGTTTTTTGTATTTGACATGAGTGGTTTTATAATCAGTCAGTCACTGATGAAAATATACTGTAAAAGACAATCGTTTGATATTTGGGATTTATTATCATCTCAAAATAAAATCTACAGTCTTCAGCTTTCTAACACCATGACTAACACCATATATTTCTGTAGCAATCACTGTTTCAATACACACTCTGTTTCCAGAAAAGTTGGGATATTTTCCAAAATGCAATAAAAACAAACATGTTTAAAATTTAATTTACTTGAACCTCTATTTAACTGACAACAGTACAAAGAAAAGCTTTTCAAAATTTTTACTGACCAGCTTCATTGTATTTTATAAATATATACAAATGTAGAATTTGATGACTGGAACACAATCAAAATTTGGGAAAGAGTTAATTTAAATTTGAAAAGTGCTTAGAATATTGAACTAACAGCAGTTTGGAAGATTCCGCATTAAGCAGGCTAACTGAGAGCAGGGGAGGTATCATGATTGGGTATAAAATTAGCATTCATCGAAGGCTCAGTCTTTGCAAGCAATGATGGGTCATGGTTCGCCCTTTGTATCAAAATGCATGAGAGAATTGTTAGTCAGTTCAAAAGGAACATTTTTCAACACCAGGCTGCTGAGAATTTAGGTCTTTCAACTTCCACCATGCATGATACTGGGAAAAGAGAATTCTGAGACATCTCAGGGTATAAAGGGGAAGATCAGAAACCACTGATAAATACATGTCATCTTTGAGGCCTCAGGTGACAGTGTCTAAGAAACTGTCATCTACTCTGATAGCCATGTAGGCTTGGGAGTACTGAAGAAAAATATTGTCACTTGACACAGTCTGTGGCTGCATCCAGAATGACACCTGAAACTGCATTACACAAAGAGGAAACAATGCATGAACCCTAAGCAGAAACACTGTCGGGCCAAACTTAAACACCTCTGGGCCTGAACTCTTCTCAGATGGACTGAAAAACTGTAGATCCATGTGTTGTGGTCAGATAAGTACACACTTCTGCTCTTTTTTTTAAGAGGGGGTGTGGAGTTCTCTATGTCAATGATGAAAACAGCCATCCAGATTGTTATCAGTGAAAGGTGCAAAGCCATCACCTGTGATGTATGAGGGTTCATTGTCGCCCACAGCATGGCTGAGCTGCATGCACGTAATGGTACCACTGACTCTGTGGCATTTAGATTCTACAGAGACATAAGCTGCCAACAAGATAACATCTCTTTCCTGGATTTCATGCTTATTTCAGCAGGAAAATTTCAGACCACATTCTGCATGGCTTACAGCAGCGTCGCTTCAGAGACACAGAGTGTGTGTACTTGACTGGCCTGCTGCCAGTCCAGATCTCTCTCTTGCTGAAAATGTATGAAGCATCATGAAGAGGAGAATCACAACACTTGGACAACACTTCCATCTAACTACAACAGTTAGTATCCTCAGTTCCAAAAACATTAAATGGTTTTATTAAAATGAAAGATGGTGGAAAAAGATGGCAAACATGCCTCTGTCCCAACTTTTGTTGAGTGTGATGCAGTCATTAAATTATACTTCTTCTTCTTCTTCTTCTTCTTCTTTCGGCTGTTCCCGTTAGGGGTCGCCACAGCGGATCATCTGCCTCCATCTCACTCTATCCCCTGCATCCTCTTCCCTCACACCAACCCTCTGCATGTCCTCCTTCACTACATCCATCAATCTTCTCTGTGGTCTTCCTCTTCTCCTCCTGCCTGGCAGCTCCATCCTCAGCATCCTTTGTCCAATATATCAACTTTCCCTCCTCTGAACATGTCCAAACCATCTCAGCCTTGCCTCTCTGACTTTGTCTCCAAACTTCTCAACATGAGCTGTCCCTCTGATGTACTCATTTCTAATCCTGTCCATCCTGGTCACTCCTAGGGAAAATCTCAACATCTTCA
>VUQH01070435.1:0-16126 GCA_015106775.1 Etroplus canarensis | reverse complement strand
TGTATTGTTTGAGAATGTCTGCAGACTGCCAGTTTCTTTGACTCACTGCTGTACTCTGTCAATTTCTGGGTTAAATACCAGGTTGAAGTCACCTCCTATTATGAGTGTGGCATCAGAGTGATCAGAATTCCACTTTGGCTTTGAATGCAGCAGCCTTATCTGACAACTTTAAAACAGTTGCCTTGAAGTGAGAGATTGAGTTCGTTGAGCAGGTTAAAAATGTCACACAGGTAAGCAAGTTTCAACACCCAGTCAGTGTTGCTGAAATACTCTGCTAGTGACCACTGTTTTTCTAGAAAAAACTTCTGCAGGGACTCTCGTAACTCAAAAACTCTAGCCAGCCATTTGCCTCTAGAAAGCCATCTAACTTCTGTGTACATGAGAAGGCATCGATGTTCTACATCTATTTCTTCACAGAGCTGCTCGAACAGACACAAATTAAGGGCATGTACTTTCATGTGGTTACTAACTTTAATCACATCAGCTCAGGTGATAGTTGTCAACTCACCAGCATTTCCCTATGGATGACACAGTGTGTACACTCACATTCCAAAGCTACCTCCTTGATAGGTGATGTCAGACCTGAAAGTCGTCCAGTCATGGCAGCCATTGTCTGTGCATACACCGACACAAAATGACCAATGAAGTCTTTCTGATATGTAATCATTCAAGGACTTAAATAGTTCTGCAGCTGCGGTGTTGGTTGGCAAAAATAGTGCGCATAATAAATCTTCATGCACATCCCGTTGAAAAATATATTGCACCGAAACAAGCAATATTGCCTTGTTCGCAACATCACCTCCACCTGAATTGCGTACCACGGTGACTCATTTATGTTCTCTAACAACTGTGCTCGGTGCGAGCCGAAAGGGGGACATTTGCTACTTTTTTCCACTGCAGCCTCTCCAAAAATTTCACTGCAAATATCTTTAGTAGCAGGCAGAATCAGTTCTTCCCCAATAGTAAAAGGCTTCTTAGCTTTGGCAATGCAGTCCGCAACTACAAATGATGCTTTCAGTGCAGACAAATTTGTTGAAGTGGTGACCCTCAGTAACTGCTTTTGTCCCTTATGTTCACATTTTTTTTCTTTCAAAAAAAAATCCAAGGGCTTATCTTTTAAGGCCAGGTGTTTTGTCTGAATATGGTGAAGCAGTTTTGAGGGTTTCATGGCTTCATTAGCTAGTTGGTCACCACAAATTATGCATAGCGGATGTGGCGCTTGTGTGTCACCTGTTGCGATGAACCCGTAACTTAAGTAGGAATCTTGGTGTTTCCTTTGGACTATCGCTTTCTTTTTGGTGACAGCATGTGACCCTTCTGTTTTCTTGTTTCTTCCCGAAAAAGTGCTCCAGTGAGTTTTGTTGACCAGCACTGGTTCCCGGACCAGGGGTTGGGGACCCCTGCTCTTAAATGGTCATTGGGACAAAGTACGAAAACAGTGGAAACAAATCAAAAGTTCACAAACATCAACATTAACAAAACAGAAACAATAGCATGACAGGTCAACGAGAGCTTTGAAAACCACTTATCAGGATCAGAGATCACACTCTCAGGAGCAAGAAGGCTGCTGTGCTTCAATTGGTTGGACTGAGGTCATCAGAAACCAAATTGTTTATTAATTCCCAGGGGGAAATTACATATGAAGTGAAGAATGACAAAGCTCAGACTCACAGAAGGAATCATCATCAGCTATTAAAAACACAAGAGGCAGTTCTTGATAAAGACCCTGTGCATGAAACACAAGCTGAGAGTGACAAAAAAGAAAGACCTGATGAAGCATCAACATCACCTGCATTGGGAAGATGAACAAAAGAAATTAGGAAGTCAAATAGATTTAAATATGTAATATGAACAGGTTAGAAAGAGTTAAAAGAAAACTATAGAATTTCAGCTAATTTTAAAGTCTGAATGTAAAAGATGAATAAACTGATTATCAGAAGTTATTGAGTAAATGTGATAAAAGGAAAAACAAAGTTAATGATGGATTCCCTTTAGTTAATTTGTGCATATGGTTATCTCATGTGGATTAAAAATATGTTTTTATGTTAAACTCCAGTAATAAACCAGGTTCATAATCTTAAAGAAAGTAGGATGTCATATTTGTAAATGTGCTGGTATGATTTTAGATATATCCAGTAGGGGGCATTATAAGCATGTACATGGGAGTTTTTTAGGACACTGTACAGGAAGTCATGGTGCATGGATAACGATTATGCTTGTAACTGTTAGCTAGTTAAATAAAGTGCTCATGCAAGCTAGTATAAAAAATATATATCTCATCATTTTAGGAGACAAACAAAACATGATGTAAGGTCAACAAGTACACCTCTACTCAAAAGTTTGGGATCATTTTGAAATTCTCCTGTTTTTGAAAATACACATAAAATAGGATGGTATAATATAACAAATGAAAAGAACATGCCAACATTGTCAGAGTTAGAAATAGTGATTTAATGGAAGTCATGAATGTGTTGTTCAAACTTTGCCTCTTGCAGCAGATACAGCCTGGCAGACCTTAGGCAAGCTGTCAGTTTTTCAAGGTAATCTCAGTAGCTTTCACTCCATGCTTCCTGGAGCATCTCCCACAAGATGGACTGGTTCCTCCATACCATATGGTCAAGCTGCTCCCACAACAGCTCAACAGAGTTCAGATCCAGAGACTGTGCTGGCCACTCCATTACATTCAGAATTTTGGCTGACTGCTTATTCTTTAAATATTGCTGACACGTGTTGGTGTGTGTGTCATTACCCTGTTGTAGGATCAATTTGTTCCCAATCAAGTGCTGGTCAGAGGCTATGGCATGGCATTTCAAAATCTTGTGATAGCTTTGTCATGACCTGTGTTCTGTGGTGGTTTTTGTTTTCGAGGCCTTTTGTATTCTCTGTGTCTCCTTTCGTGCCTCCCTGTCTGATCCACCCTTTCCTGTTTTACTTTGAAGCCCATTCTGTCTGGTGCCCTTGCTTCTGTTTACTTCCTGTCCTTAATTGTTTCCAGCTGTGCTCCCCTCCTCCCTGTGTCTGGTTGCTGGTTGTTCGTGTGCATTTATTCCCTCGCCTTTGTCTGCTCGGTTCGTGTCCTCATCTTAGCTTCCTTATGCGTGAGCGTGTCCCTCTTCCTCTGTACTCAACCTGCACTTGTCCTTGGACTTTCGATTTTTTGTTGCTGGGCGAAAAAAAGCCTGTTTTATATACTTTGGTCTGCCTTCGAGTCCTGCTTTTGGGTCCGCACCAGCACACTGACAGAGCTGTTCATGACAAAAAGCCTGCATCTTTGATGGTATGGGGGTGCATTAGTGCTTATGAGACTGGCAACATGCACATCTGGAAAGGCGCCATTAATACTGAAAGGCATATACAGGTTTTAGAGCAATGTGCGCTCCCCTCCAGATGACGTCTTTTTTAGAAAAGGCTTTGCATATGTCAGCAAGACAGTGCTAAACTGCAGTTATTACACCTGCAGGGCTTTGTAGTAGAAAAGTCCAGGTGCTGGATTGGCCTGTCTGCAGTCCAGACCTTTCACCAGCTGAAAACATTTGGCGCATTATGAAATGCAAAATAGAGCAAAGACCTAGGACTGCTGGGCAATCAGAATCCTGTATCATTAGACAAGAATGGGACACCATTCCTCTCTCAAAGGTCTAGCAGCTGGTCTTCTCAGATTTTTACAGAATATTGTTAAAAGAAGAGGGGATGCTTCACAGTTTGTTTGTTTTTTGAGTCATGTTGCCCCCATCAAATTCGAGGTGAGCTGTTACTTTTCATGAAATGCCTCATATTTAACATTTGATATGTTTTCTATATTCTTTTGTGAATAAAATAGTGGTTTATGAGATTTGCAAATCATTACATTGTGTATTTATTTTTATTTTACACAGCATCCCAACCTTTTTGTTATCTGAGTTGTACATCTCATTGTTTATCTGTTTGCCTTACTGTTCGCTTTTTTCTTTGTTGCAATAACTTTATATCTAATGGACAGAGAGGCCACAGTGGTATTGATCTTGTATACCTTTTTGGCAACAAAGCAAAAAAAAAAATCGTTTTCCTGAGATGTCAAGCTATTCTTATAATGAGAATGTTTCAGAATGCAGGATATGGCCAAAGGTTCTTTTGGTGGCTCCATGTAGTCTAGAAAAGATTCTTAATTTAAACATGTATACATCCAGTTGCATGACAAGCACATAAATATGCTAATGGCTTCCCAAGATACGTACAGAGCAGCTAATAAAGGAACTTTAGATTGTTGCACCAAGGATTTGCCCCTTTTTTAAAATCTCTTTTTCTGTTATTTTAATCAGCTCAAAAAGCTAGAAATTGATAGTCAAATTACTCTCATTTGCTAAAACTGGCCCTGGTTTTACATTTAGACTAGTTACCATAACTCCCCTTGTCTACATCACACTACATGAATCAAGCAAAAAAGATGAACTGCTGATCTTACCTGTAATATTGGCTTACTATTGTTTGCTGTCTGAGGTAACAGATGCAATTAGGCAAAAATTTAACTTAATGGCTGTGAGTCATCAATGATAAACAGCCTAAGTGTTCCAACAGGGCTAGGAACTGAGCTTTCAAGTGATTAAAATTAGCCTGAGTATTAAAAATTCACTCTTGAATTTTTAACTATGTTTGATACTGAATAAAAACTGAATTGCCAAGGTGGTTATCTTGTCTCAGCAAGTAACAAATCAATATGTCACATGCACATCTGTGGAGTGACAAGAAGACCCCAGGCCAGATATCACTGCCCTAATAGGACGCCACTTACAACCCACTACCCCTCACTCACATTGCCTTCCCTCCTATACTGACAAGACTTAAACTGACAAAATAACAGCCCCCCATCCCAAAACTGTCCGTCACCAGAAAGGTCAGCACAACACTGTAACCCTGGTCCCCTTCCAAACTCTTCACAGTGCAATGTCCATTACACCTGAAGACAGCACTCTGGCCCCTGCCCTCTCTCCCCAAACTGCCAGTCACTGCCATCCAGGTGAGAAGGTAATTGAGGAGGTTCTGTTGGAGCAAAACAGCGGCCTCTGACAGCGTCTAGAGCGCACAGAAAATGCACCAGCCAGTCAGAGGTGGCTTGACAGCATCTCTTCAGTATACCTTTTGACATTATGAATGCCGTTGCCTCCAGAGAAGAACGTGTAAAACAACATAAAGATAAAAAAAAGAATCAACTCAACACAAAACTACTTATTTGGTGTGTTTCACAAAGGGGTACCTTTTTCATCCCTTTCTACACTTTGAGGCTGAGATACACAGTGACTTCCAAGAATTTGCAGACTTCTCTCATAATATGAAAGCAGCTGCGATGTGTAGGAGGAATATAAGCATGTGTGGCAGGGACGTGTCACACAACAATGCACAGCAATGTTAGTAAGATGAATGACCTTAAGTTTTATTTCCAAAAGAACAGTCCTTTAACTATATATCCATTCCAGTATACCTGTGTATTACATTCATATTTGGATGTTTGTTCTTTGCATGATTTATGTCCAGTGCAAACACTCAGTGCAAATGCTGAAAATAATATGCCCTTTACATAGCACAGTGAGCAGTAGGGGTATGTAGCGCATGCGCTTTCATGCTGGAGACTGCAGCTTGCATCCTGTCACAATACAATAGTTAAAGTATAACTGTTTTAGAAATCATAATTGTTCCTATTTAGTTGTTGTTGTTGTTGTTGTTGTATCTTTACCATAACTTAGAAGTCATACTGTAATAATTTGCAAGAATTTCAAAATTCTAATTTTGCACACTAGTCCATTATCAGTATTGTCTAGCAATTTGGTTTATGGGCTTAATTTGCTTAAATCAGATTGAACCCTGCGCTAGCAATGAACGGTCATCTGTTATATGATATCTGTGATTAAAGAATGTTGTGGTTTTTTTTTTTTTTTTTAACAAACATGCCCTGGTTATCATAGCATATTGAGTTGTTGTTGTTTTTTAAATAGTAACACAATCCTGTGGTGTGCCTATCGCTGTCATAGTGTTTTCATTCACAAAACTGAAAAAGAAAAACAAAAGCACCATACTGCGATCACATTTTTTCTTCATGCAGGGCCTATAACCATTTCCGTCCCTACAGACTCATTTTTCAAATTGTAAATATAGAATGAGTTGGGCAGAAGAGTCTGAATCTGGGCAGCCATACCAAAATGCCATACCCACTTGACCTCCAGACACATTCAAGGAGCTCAGCTAAAGCTGAAGTACAAAAAAAATTATTTCTGGCACAATATTTAAAATGCGCTCTCTCTCTCTCTCTCTCTCTCTCTCTCTCTCTCTCTCTGTGTGTGTGTGTGTGTCCCATACTTTTATCAAAGCATAGCCCAGCATTCTGAAGAAATTATGAATTGTCTAGACTGTCCATACCTGGTGGCTTTCTTGAGAAAATTAGAATTAGGAATGGGTTTGACCCTTATCTGCAACAACATCCAAAGAGCAAAAAGTATAAATAAATGAAGAAGGTAAAGCCTGAGGTTTCATTTTATAAATCCCCAAAGCTGCCTGCAATTAATTTGCAGCAGTAATGTGTCAGTGGGTTCAAATTGAAATAATTCATCCAGTGGAAAATATTTCCGTATTGTATTGGTTTTTGTCCAAATAAAGAGATCCACATAAAACAAAGAAAACCACCATGTCTTGCCTTCTTCATGAAACTCAGTGGTGTCATATTAAGATGGTGCATTTCCACTTTCCCTGATTTCATCTTCACTTAACATTACAAAACAATAACGGTCATAAAGAGGTCTCTTTATGGCGCTGATGTCCATGTGTACAGATGGCAAAGTGTTTGGTGTCAGAAGGATTTTGACACCACAGACCAGAAGCCAAAAAAGCATATTGCAGCAGCTGGTTGTGTGCTGTTCATCACCATTCTCCCTCTGGGACTTTGACAGTCACTTTCCTCTGTCTATTTTTATAGTTGGTTTGAGGAGGTTTGCTTAACTAGATTAGAACTCTGTTTTAATCCTTTTAATGCAGCGAATCCCATCTCAAATCGAAGTACTAAAACCCTACACAGCACTGGCATTCCTGCTGCCATCATTATTTCTTTTTAATTATTTTTAATTTTCAAAGAGACCAGGCTGTCAGCCATCATGTCCTGTTTTATTTGGATAGGAGGGATGGATACACACAGGGATTATTTTAGTTAAGACAGCACAACAGCCAGGAATTAATCCCTCCATTAACTGGATTGTGTTACCACTTCTCCTCTGTGGCCCTGTTTCCTAAACAGAGGGCACCCTGGTGATGCACGGATGCCTGATGCATGTTGTGTTTAATGGTCATTAGCAGCACCGTGTGGATACATAAAGAACCCTATTCATTATCAGGGACTGAACTGCAAAATTATTCAAACTAATGTCGCATGAGCCATTATTGGGACAATTATGCTTGTCGATGCTTTTGATTTGATTCACAAGAGATTGAGGTTGTGTTAAACAGTTGGCTGATTTGCTCTCCATGTTTTAATGCCATGGTGAGCAAGTGGCTTTGGGGACTTGATAGAGCTTTTTTGTTATTTTTTTTAAACTAAGGGATGTGTTGTGCTGTCTCTAAAAATTAACTATTTCATTTGAATCACCCAGGACAAAGGGGATTTTCAATGAGACCTAAAAAACAGAGAAGCTGTAGTAACTTCATATTGATAGTAAGCACAGTGATCTGTTTTTGCCTTTAGAGATTTTAAACGTTTCCATTCAGAGCCCAGAGCATTGTATGGTTTCTCACCTTGCTGACTTATGTCTCACCTCTCTAACTGCTGCTCCTCTTTCACCAACAATACTTTCTGTTTGACAACTCAGCAGGCTTTAAAGAGATTGATGAAGGCTTCAATAATCAATACTGACTTACATACCTGACATAGGGTCAGCAGTTAACTTTGAGACAATGGGAAATTGATGCAGCTTTGGCTGCTCATCACTCAAACATCAATTTAATAGACAAAGTATTTTATGAAAATGCAGTATGACTAAACTTTGAGTGGATTGCTAATATCACATGCTTACATGCTGGTATTTCATTTACTATGTTTGCCCTCATCAGTTTGCATAGCCAATTAGTACTGAACATAAAGAACATCTGAGGCTGAAGTGAATCATTAGATGGCAGGTATTTCTTCTCATTTTTAGGTCAATAATGCTGCTCAACGAAATGTTTAGGAATCATCAAAGTGATAACAGTTCACCTGGAAGGGGGGGCATGAATATCAGTACCAAAGTCAATATCAATCCATACAATAATGGTCAAGACATTTCAGTTAAATGTCATAGAGGTAACAGGGAATAGGTCAGCAGTAAGATATAATGTCTGGGGACATTTGTATAAAAATGTTTGTAGTAGGTGCTGAGCCATTATAAAGCATACTGAAAACCTGCTAGAGGAAAAGTAGTAAGGAAAGCAGGATCGTCCTGTGAGCAACGGGAATGTCAGGCAGAAATCACAGGGATCCATCTCAAATTCATTGAGCTTTTCATGGCTTAAGTGATCATATATGTCAAAAGTGTTTGTGTGGAGAGCTGGTAGAAAAATCACAAAGATAGCATAAACAGTGCTGAGCTAAGACCAATCATTTCAAGTCACAGTACTGTAACGGAAGTTGACCTGTGACCCTAAATCAATACACTTGCAAGCTTGCAGCACTAATGGAACCTCTTGAATCTTTTCATCTTGCGTGTGAATCTCTAATGTGTGTCAGATCCTTTTAACAACTGGCTGTAATAATCAGATTGATACTGTAGCTACTGCACATATGAAAGCAACAAAGACACAGGAAACCTGGGATGTCAAGTTCAGGGATTTATTAGAGAAGGGTGAATATAAAGGTATTGTATGCAGGGAGTTCTATTCTCTGAGCAAACCACAACTAGTCAAACCTCTCTGTCTATATTGTACGCTACACGACTTCCAAACATGGTCATCATTGTTAGTGATGTAACCATTCAATAAAAGGGATTTAAAAAGGCAATACAATAGACCATAAGTGTGCTTTGGTAAAAATAAAACAAACAAAAAACAAAACAAAAACAAAACACTATATGGATTAATATAATCATCAGGAATGAGGGAACTACTCGGATGCTGACTTTTCCAGGTATTTTAAACATAAGTTATTCCTAGCACTACAGGTTAACATTCAAACTGAAAAAGTCAAGAGGGATCGTACCAATACTGATATCCTCCCTTTACTCAACCATTTAGGATTTCCATTCAGACTGTTTAAGTGTGTATACAAGCAGCCAGTCAGTAGCACGTTAATGATACAGCTAGAATATCAACTGCCACAATTTTTTTTTTTAAATGCCTCTCTTCCATCTCTGATATGTTTCTTTTTTTCAACTTCCATATTTTCAAACGTTGTTGTGTCTTCGTCACATTTTGGCTCTCACATATTAAGCTACAATAAGATTGATAAATACTGCTGTGTGTGTGCTGGCTGTCTGTGAGCCATGAGGACCACAGTGTTAACAGGAGCCACAGTGTGGCAGTTTAATATATACTGTAGTCCTCCTGAGGTGTCACCAAGCACACACAGGGCAAACAGCTGGGTTAACACAATGTAAAAAGGGACTTTTTCATCAACTTCTCACTGTCATGTGTTGTTTTTCTTAAGCATGACTTTTTTTTTTTTTTTTACTTAGAAGGAGTCCATGGCCTTGAATTCACTGAGGGCCTGGACAGGGGAGATGTGTTTCTTCTGGGAGCCTCGTCGTACACGTGTCTGGCATTCCTCGGGCTTCTCCCTTTTTACCAGAGGCTTCTTCTCTGGGGCCTTCATGCGCCAAGACACCACGGGTGAGTTAACAGCTGCTGTTCCATACACCTTCTGGTACTTGGTAGAAGCTACATAAGATGCCTTTACAGTCAGCACCACTGCGTTCATTAGGTTCTTGGCTGCTTGGATCAGGGAGGTGGCGCTATCCAGCTAAGGAGGAAAGGAGGGTAAGGTGATATGGCGGGGAAAGAGACAGAGAAAAAACAGATGTCACATCAAGAAGTCAGTGGAAAAAATAAGCGTCATCATTTTCTTACCTTCAACAGTAACATTAGAACCCATCAAACACGTGCACAACCTAGGTGGTCTGTGTCGCAACCGACAATTAGAGAGAATGAAAACATAGCCCTCACTATATGATATCTTATTTTAGCAGTTCTTAATTAGCAGATACAGGGGTCAGGTGCACCTCTGGCTCTGTTTGTTTTGTTTGGCTGACATTTAAGGGTCGTGGCCAGTGGGCCTCCTACATCACACTGAGACAAGTCAATGGTTTAAATTTAATGAGTGTGGACTCCAGCCGGCCACCATGAAAAGGTTAAAATCTCAGCAGGGCTCATATATCTCATGTGACACAACTATTAGAGTCCTGAAAAATCATAAAGGAATGTATCAACCCAAGCTGTAGAGAAATCCAAATTGAAGATAAAAGTTAAGTTTGTTTGTATTTGACTTCAGTGAAACAGATTACCTTTTTTTGCTCCCAATTAAATAAAAATTCAGGAAAATGGTCAGTAAAGAGAACATCATGGCTTCACTTTATCAGTTTAAAACACAGTTAAAGACAGGATGTTACGATGTATCACCTCATTTCCTAATGATGAGAGAAGACATTAAAACACTACATTTATTTTGAAAGTTATACAGTACAATTTATGCTGCTTTGTTTCAAAGAGATTAGAAAGTTTGTTATAAATCCAGCTTAAAAGAAAATGCAAACAGATCTACACCTTCTGCAGCTGTCTTAATTAGACACACTGCTCCAAGCTTTTTTTAAACTTTATGAAGAGATGTGATTTCTTTTTATATCATCACCTTTGCATAAGGATTTGTTGTAGTTTACAAGTACTACTGGACGTAGTTTCTATTTTTACTAGCAACGGAACCTAATCTAATAAATGAACTAATGGAAAGTTGAAACCCCCTAATTTGTTCCATCTTTGAATTTTAAGAAATAAAAGTGAAATTTTCAGCAATTCTGAAAATATGACTGTTAAAGTGCATGCTACGGCATTTCTATACACTGAAGAAAAACATTGATGAAAAGTATAAATTTTAAATGCAAGCAAGATGGGACGAATGTCTGATTTTAGTTTGAGCCATTTTAGGAGTTCATAAGGCATGAAAATTCAACTGGAAAACAGCCTGTGGTGCATAATACAGGTATTATTAGATGGTAATCAGTTTGAAATAATTGCATCAGCCATAATCTGCATGACCCTTTATCTCATCTTCTAAGCGTCATTATGACCTTGAACTAAAAGGTTCGCCCACCCACAGTGCAGAGCATAAAAATTGTCTTAAATGGATAAAGTCTGATGAATCTATGCGTAAAACCTATCTAGAACATCAGTGATAGTGAAGCACTTACCCCAGACACGATGAGCTCTCCACCCAGATTCTGGACCTCAGCTTTCACCTTGCTGCAAATGTTGAGCTGATGACAGTACAGGGCAATTCTCTGAAGGTAGGCCAGCAGATCTTGCTTGCACGCTGAATCAGGGCACTGAATGGAAAAGAGGTACAAAGACATGCACAGTCAATATATGATAATATAATATAAGTGGCCATTGGCTTTAGCTTACCAGCAAAGTCCCCTGACACAGTTTATAAGACCTTGGGTTATTCTTTCATCTTTAGCCTCCTCACATTGACATTTGCTCATGTAATATCGAAATTCTGCACAACGGAATAATGACAATTTTCTGTGTAATAGACATTAGAACATGTGGATTTAGGACACTTATGAGTCATCATCTTCCTGTATCATCATGGAGAGGTGCAGTGACATGCAAATATGATTAATGCATCTATAAAGTGAGATGCATTGTGAAATTATTAGCAGCAATTTGTATACACACTATAAAAATGGCTGGAAAAGCTTTGACATTATGATCCACTCAAAGGTGTTTACATGGCATGGAAAATGGTCCTTGCTCTTGTTTCAGGCATTATTGTCAAAATCTAAGTCTGCCTATCATAGAACTACCATCTGGTTGTAAAAGGGTTATGTTTTCCCCCAAGAAAATAATTAAGATGTTAGTTCTCCACCAAATTGGACAGTTATAATACTTGGGATGTCTGATGTTGAGACTGTTTTAAAACATAATACCAAGAACAACAATCCTAACAAAAACAGTGGGGTTCCGGCATTTTGGGTCGCTAATTGCATGTCTTCGCAAGGAGCACAGAGGCTGTTGCTCAACATTTTTTTTCATTGCTGGTTGTCGCAGGCGTGTGTTTCAAAGGCAAGTTGAGTTGCACTGCAGGGTGTCAAACACATTCATTTCACATGAAACAAGTTTGTCACAGCATGTTGCACAAGAAGAAAACAGATCAATCAACAATGAATGGACACAATATTCCAAAACCCATAAATATTTGCTTCTGCAGCAGCCTGTCTTCTTTCAATGTGGCCCTCTCATTCCTTTTTTGGGGGGGACCAGAAGTTTTAACCTGGTCCTGCTGGTCTTCCAGCTACTTCAACAGGAGAGAGACCAACCATACATAGTAGCAAATGGACCAACAGGGAATACGAGGACAGCCTCCTCAGGTATCCAACTATCACACAGTTTGCCTCTATTATTCCATCTGGAAGCCTTCCAGGAGTCAGCTATGGCCCACTAAGCTCCCAGTGGGTTAAGAACACTGCATCAGCTGCTTAAACACTGTGAGCATCATTTTGTAGCAGCACCTTTCTTCTAGCTATTAATATTAAACGGTCCTAACTAGGACATTCAGCACCACTGTGTGGGGAAATGCACAGCTCATTTCCTTGTCTTGTGGGCTAGGGTATACGGGGATGGCAAGTTAAACATCGAGCTGTAACATGAATATACCCCCTCCAGGACTTACAGCTTTCCTGGTTTCACATATCCTCTCCTCCTCTCTGAGACAAGGCCTCCTACGCCAAGAGAAATTGTATTGACAGACCCAAAGTGCCCTTCACTGATGGTCACAAACGGCAAGTAAAAGTCTGCCTTTTGTCTTTCGTGAAATGTTTGTTTCTTCAACCTACAAATATAATTGCAAAGGGCAATTCATGGCATAGTTACAGCCAGAGCAGGACTTTCAACAGCACAATAAAACACCACCTTCCTGTCACTGAATGCAGACTGAGGGGGAGTTGCTAGCTCATAAAGCAGCCAGTGAGGGTGAAGCGTCTCTTTGGGCATTATCACTGCACTGCCAGTCCTGGCTAGAATAACTGCTAACTGCACTTCACACTGCTGGCACTTCACACTACTGCCTGAGGCAAGTTTGATGCAGACATGACACAATTGTTCCCTATTGTACAGTTGACTAATAGCCCAGTTCTTCCACAGATTCCCTGTTGATGTAAATAAATTGTATGGCCCATTACTTTGCCAGGCTCATTGAAGCCATCTCTTTATCTCTCATAGTGAAACAGGATTCATTACTGTCTAGTCAGGACATTACGTGTGGTCACAAATGGACTTTTTTTCCCCCCAAACTCCTTCTGACCTTAACTCTTCTCTTACCATTATAGAAACCTTTTCTGTTACTGTCCAGAGGAATATTCAAGAGATCGTTTTTGTTCTTGTTTTTGCATAATTTGGCTAAAATGAATAAAACATGCTCCAAATGGATAATTCAGCAAGATGATGTGAACTCTCTTGCTAAGATGAGGGCAACACCATCAGAGTGTGGCAGTCTGTCAAAGCACAAGTCACACCTCACGCTGATGCTGCATTTATAAGCAGGCTTAGACTTTTCTTCTAAGTGATTCAGCTTATAAGAAGCAGTAATTAGCAAATATGAACTGTTTTTTTCTCAGCCTGCGCTCTGTTGCTGTTTCTCTTTTATTTTAGTGTATTTTTCATCTCTGATGCATTAAATGGATAATAGTAGACAAGTATGAAATTTGAGTAAGGAAAGCCTGGCATGAAGATGGTAAGATGACAGATTCAAATGGAGCATGCTACACTCAGTTACACAATATGTCTTCTAGCTGAATGGGCAGATACAGTCCCTCTGATGGTAAGCTGTCACCTGTCAGTTACATCAAGAAAACTGGTAATCTTTCTATTTGCTCATTCAGTCTTTGCATACCCACCAAATACTGAGCACTGCTGTCCTTTTGTTCATACTAAAATCACTTATATTTTTGTGAATTCCTAATGAACCTAATTTTCCTTTGTTTGATATATCCCATTATCTGGCATTTTGCACAGGAAAAAAGTACAATCCCCCTCCATTATAAAAGTGAACAACTCAAGTGACCTCAAATTCAATTCATGATTTTTCTTTAAACCACATGACAATGTTTTCTTTCACTTCTCTCTGATACTCACCATTTCAGCCTTACAATAAAATTAATATTTATTGAATCTTCTGTCCATGATTTTTCTTGGGGCCCATTAGGTTAAGAAAAATTGACCACCAAAACACTAATATCAGCTCCGCCCTGTTCACTTTGTAAGTTAATTTATATAATCAAAATCCAATGGCATCAGCATCAGCATTAGCTGAATGCTTTAAAATGTGTCAAGAAATACAGGATATGAAGCATTATACAAACAGCTGCCATGTGGTCACATTATATTTTGAAAAGTTTTCAGAACTTCACCAAAATCAGCAGAAAAATATGTAATATTCAAGATACAAACACAGGTTTCAGAAAATTTGACAATTCAAGTACACAGAACAAGTACAAAGTGTATCTGACACAATGACTCGGCAATCAAACTGCTCCAGTCTCAAGCTGAGTTGTACGAACTGCTACATGTCGCGGTTTTTCATAACAGTTTTCTTTATGCTATAAAAACTGCCCTCCACTTTTTATGCAGTTCTAGAAGGAATTTTTAACCTTTTTAACAGTGATATATGTCTTGAATATTTAATATCCAACACTGATTCCACACACACTACCTGAAGTATATTGCTGATACTTTTTATGGTGTTTAACATACATATTTAAAACACAGAATAAAGATTCCTAATATTTTTTTAAATCATATTTTTAATGACATTATCTATTTCAGTGTGGCCTGTTTATGATTATACTGTACTGCACTATTACATAGCCACATAAAATAACAACTGCAAAGTCCAAACCAGCAATACAGTATTCACTAATCAGAGACACTATAATGTAATTGTTCCAGCATGGTTCTGTGCACTGCCCCACGGTCAAACATGAACTTCTATAATACCTCAAATGTCTTGTTTTTCAGAAACTGCTCTGTTTCTGGAAATATGATCATACATACTTACGACTCTTGTTAGATTTTAGAAGTCATAGCATCTGTTTACCTTTTTGACCACAATAGATAAAGACAAAATGGTTGCAAAGAAAAACTATCGCTGGTGAGATATACTGATTTACTAAGTTGGCAAAGATAACTAGTTGCAGTAGCAGCAAAGTAAAGGCAGTTGAGGCAACTACTGTACAGTTATGTGAAGAAAAAAAAGTTTTCACAGCAATCCTGATCAAAATTAAGTACACCCTTACTGCTTCCATAGGAATGAAGGAAGCAAGTAGCAGCCAGCTGCTGGTAATCAAATGATCGTAATTAACTGATCATCAGCATGGTGTGTAACCACCTCTATAAAAGCAGAGGTTTGGCACTTTGCTGGTCTGAAGCATTCAGGTATGTTAACATAACTGCACAGGAATGGACGTCCCATTAAATTCACCCCATAGTCAGATCAGACAATGTTCAGAGACACTGCAAAAAAAAACAAAAAAAAAAACAAAAAAAACCACAAGAGCTACATATCAGACCCTACAGGCCTCAGTTAGCATATTACATGTTAAAGTTCAAGCAGTACAATTAAGAAAAGACTGAGTGGGTATGGCTTGTTTGATGGGGTTGTTAGGAGAAAGTTTCTTCTCTATACAAAACATGGCAGCACAGTTAAGGTTTACAAAGTTGCATATGAACAACCCGCAAGACTTCTTGTACAATGACCGTTGGACAGACAAGACCAAAGTGGAGACATTTGGCTCTAATCCACAGCACCACATTTGGTGAAAACTAAACACAGCATATCAGCATAAACACCTCATACTAACTGTCAACCATGGTGGTGGAGGGGTGGTGATTTGGGCTTGTTTTGCCACCACCGGAACCTGGGCTCTTTACAGTC